>CABFPE010000346.1:761066-777171 GCA_900660155.1 Hofstenia miamia | reverse complement strand
AACATGTCATATAATTGATCTAAGGAATTTGTAATTTTCAAATATGATGATGATATTTTGATAATTCTTTGACATAAACATTTGATTGTATTTAACTTATGCTTTGGATCACAATAAGAATCAAATGGAATGTAAAGACCGCTGTTCGTTTTCTTGATAAATATTTCAGTTTCAAAGGATCTTCCAAGATTTGTTACAGTAACATCTAAAAAATTTATCTTCTTCTCATTTTCTTGTTCTAATGTAAATTTTATTTCAGGTAATTGATTATTTATAAAGTCAAAAAAGTCGGCAATTTCTCTTTGATTGTGAAATACAGCAAACACATCATCAACATATCTATGATAGCATAGAAATTCATTGCCTGCAAATTCAGATTCAATTATATCCATTGCGAAACTATCCATTGTAGGGCCCAGGGGTGAACCCATAGCCATTCCATCAATCTGTTTATATATATGTCCATTAAACAAAAACGAAGTATCTAAACATGCCGTTTCAAGGAGTCTTTTAAGATATCCACATCATCTTATTAAAAAAATTGTAAATCAATGTTTACTAGCAACTAATCATGGAAAATCTGATGAAGATATAAAAGAAACTAAGAAAGACAATATTGGAAATTACCATTCATTGAAAATAAAACAATTCAATTGAAAAATAAACTACGATCATTTAATACTATTTTAAAATTTACGAAGATTATTCCAATATTTCAATCATTCAAAACACTAAATTTAATTCGCAACAAAGATCAAATAACAAAAGGATTGGCTTCATCATAAGTTTATAAATATACTTGTGATGATTGTAAGAAATCATACATCGGTGAAACCATCCGTCATTTTGATACGCGAATCACAGAGCACATCAATGGCCATTTAACATCAGAAATTTTTAATCACATTCATAATATCAATATTGAAAATATTAAGATCATTAGACGAACAAAATATACAAAAATTGCGGAAGCCATTGAAATTACCAACATCGACAAAACAAAGTTATTAAATAAACAGATTAATCCAACTAAGTATTTATATTTATTTTAGCTTTCATTTTATAGTTTTAGTGTAGTTTATATATTGTAAAATATTTTTGCCGCAAATTATTTGCTGATGATGATTATATAATATAATCGAAACGTTCAATGTGTTTTCCTTTTAGAATGTATTCATTAAGTAAACTTTCAAAAAAAAAAATATATATATATATATGCGTGTTTTCATGAATTAAATTTCTCAAAAAACACTGAATTAGCGAATAGTTTATCTACACTTAAAATATAGCATTCTTCAAGGAATTGCTCCATGCATTTTAGAAATGTACGAGGGCTGTAAGCTGCAATAGCATATTTTTTCGGCATAAGAGGCCATTTTGATCCAATTTCATGTTAATAAAAAAAGTAACGAGTTGATAGTGGATTTGAGGGTATCTCTGGCAAGTAGTAGAGAAAGCTATTACTTCTCAGCTACAATGAGCAATGAAATTGCGCAACAACTTATGAAATGATAACTAGAAGCAATGTAATATAATAAAAATAGCGGAAACGTTTCCCTACCTCTGAAGAATCAATTTTTGCCAATTTTCTACAGATATTTATGCCGCTTCCTAATTTATAAAAAGTATAATTAAGTCATAGCCATTATAATTCAATTTGTATAATAAAGTCCTAAACTCCATAAAAGTGTTATTAAATTCAGGCCGATATTGTTGAAAGCAATCTTAGTAATGCAAATTTTTACCTATTACTGTAGTATAATTTTGGAATTATTATGATAAAATTGGTAATGTGTCTTAATACATATTGAGCAACTTTTCAAAAAAATAGAACCTATGATTTCGGCTTCATCCATATAATGTGTTGAAATGATGATGGAGCACCTCTCCTTTGCTTTAAGAAGTAAATTCCAACACAGGCGTCTCGTTGCGGGATCCATACCAGTAGTTGGTTCGTCCAGAATAACTAACTGAGGCGATCCCAAAAAAGCTAGGGACAAGTTTACCTGTCTTTTCATACCTCCTAAACAATATATTGAGTTTGCTGGAACGTGAAT
Source organism: Hofstenia miamia (assembly GCA_900660155.1). Taxonomy (NCBI): domain Eukaryota; kingdom Metazoa; phylum Xenacoelomorpha; order Acoela; family Hofsteniidae; genus Hofstenia; species Hofstenia miamia. The sequence continues at coordinate 775,114 of CABFPE010000346.1, read as the reverse complement.
TTTAGAATAGAAAACATTTATTAATAGTAAGATTAGTTGTAAAATTCGAATTCTTTTATATAATAAATTTTATGAGAGAATTCAATGATAATGAAAACCTGAAGAGTATGCAGGACGGTTAGGATGTTCGTGTTCGGTTTATCTTGCTGACATTTTGAAGAAGAATGTTCAGTAGGAAATTTTATTCGTCACACATAAGATCCTTAGGCTTTCTTTACATCAATATGTAATAATATATAATTTCCTTCTCTCTCTCTCTATATATATATATATATATATATATATATGTATGTATAGTATATCTATGTATATATATATATATATATATATATATATAAATATATACATAGATATATATATTCTCATGAGATGTAGAGATTGAAGAAAATACTCCATTTCCTTAATAATGTATATGGTCGGTAATTTTCGTAGTCTTCCATAGAATAGAAAATGCTCTTCTATTGTGAAATTATCGTAGAGTGTGTTGTTTTGAGAACAGAAACCAAGTGATTTCCTTACTATCTTCATGTGAGTACCAATGTTTCGATTGTATACCAGAACTTCACCTGAAGTTAATGATGTAGTGCCTGTTAAGATTGAAATTAGCGTTGTTTTCCCTGCTCCATTATGTCCTAACAACACCGTGATTTCATTTCTGCGGACATCCATAGTGATGTCTTTCAGAACTGTGGGAGAATTTCGGCCATAAATTTTGCAAACATTCATCATGTTAACTGCAAAGTTCTCGTTGTTTGTTCCATATTCAACAGACGCTTGTAAAAGAGGAGATTGGTTTTTCTTTTGAATTGAAACAATATATTTATAAGGTAACTTCACATATTTAATGAAGTTATAATCCTTAGTAAATGTAAGTGTTTCAATGTACAATGCCAGCAGAAAGTACAGAAAAGTATCTACCAAAAGACATATTAACGTGTTCCCAAATGATAAAGGGTCCGTTTCAAAATTAGCTTCCCAAATGTTACCAAATTGGATCCCAGTCGTAAATGCTTCAGCTTCCGCTAACATAGATGTCGCTTCTCCCATTGCCACATTGTGAAGTCCGCATAAAAACAGTGCTATTGCCTTGGAATTATAAGGAGCTGTGTCAAGAACTATGAAAGGACCAATTGATAAGAACCAAGCAACTCCACTTATCATTGCAGCTGGTTGAGACTTTTTAAAAAATGTTGAGATAAGAATTTGAAATGATACTGTGCTGGAAGAATATAAAAGCAGAAATAGAAATACTAGAACTGGATTTGAGTTGTTAATTACAGCTCCTTTGGATGTATATGGAAGGGTCAATAGCAAGGTGATCAAAACAGCCATAACTACAAGCTGTGAAAAAAATTCTATAAACCATGCAATAAGTATGGCTTCATTTGAAACCCCATTTATATGAATCATCTCCCTAATTCCAGATTCTTTTTCCTCAACAATGCTTCGAGTTAGCCAGAGGTTATAAAATGAGAAAATAACAAGGAAGATTACTGGAAAGTATTCTGGAGCGATTCGAACAATGTTGTCAATCTTGTATGCAGGCTCTGGGAAAAGTTGATTTCTATCATTTGCCGATACTTCAACTCCCTTTATTTGCAATATAGCCTTATCAATGGCGTATTGAACTGCTGAGAATCCTTCTAGGTAATACCTTGATGGATTTTCATTCATGTTGGAAGGAAATACTGTCGTATCTAGCAACTTATGTGTAAGCCATGTAGACTCAGGCGTTTGGCTTTTTCGAAGATAAAATGGGAAGCGAAGCAAATAGTATACCTAAACATAAAATTTAATAGAAATTGGGCTTGATGGTGAGGTTACAACCAATAAATTTTAAACTATTTTTGCATTGAAAATATAGCTGCAGGTGAAACCTTGCGACAAATAATATTTTAAACTTGACGCCTAAAGCTAACTTTTAGACATTTTCACCAAACTGTCATAGGAAGTGATTTTAACCTCCATGTAGGTGTGCTCATGATTGCATGCATTAAGTAACGATTACACCTATCTTCGTATCCTCACATTACGGAAAATTTGCCTAGTTGAATATTTTAATCTCTACTTAGTGTTCCAAGCTTCATGTTTACAAAAGAAAGCTGCTCATCAACAAATCTTGTTTTCAAAGCAAATGCTTCAACAGCCATTTGAATTTTCTGCTGAAAAATATCAATTGTAAAGAATAGGTCTGTGCAAATTGATTATATATACTGTATTAAGTGTCCATATTTTGATCATGTTTGAAAATTTGCGTTGGAACGACCTTATTTGATGCGGTTTTGCTTAAAAATCAGTGCAAAAAATTTTCAAATCGGTTGAATTATAGATCCCTCTCAAAAAAAAATATATATATATTGGTGGGCATTAAACTTTTCTGAAAATAAACCATCCTCAATCAATTATGGGTTAGGACAGCTTGAGTAGTTTTGGACGTGAATCTCTGATCATTCTACAGAAAAACGAGCAGCTGAATGCTGATGTGTGCATCACTGTGATTGGAAACAAGCTGAAGACATATCTATTTGTCTTAATGCAGAATGGTGCGCTCTGCCATCTATCCAATGTGGTGAAGAGGTGGGCCCAAAGAAGAAAGATTCAACACTGGATAAGCCGGGTAGCACCCAGACCTAAACCTCATTGAGAACTTGTAGGGTAATTTCAAGAACTTGGATTCAACACGAAAAAGCAAGTAACCTAAGTAAGCTTAGAGCAACCATTCTACATGCATTATGCATTAACATGTGAAGTCCTGCGTGACTTCTGTGGTAATTTGATCAACAGCTTGCTTCGGTGAATTCAGGATTTATCAAAGTTGCTGGTGGTTCTCTAAGTACAATTATTGAATTAAACTTCTTTGTAATTTTTAGTGATATTATTTTGTATTTTTAATTTTTGTTTAGGATTTCAGAATTTAAAAGTTATTTCTATATATTTCTCGAGTGTTTTTAAACTTTTGGCTGTGACTGTGTATATACATATGCATATATACCAGAGTTGTAACCGGGTCAAGCAGAGGTTGTAGGTCTACCTTCATTCGATCACTTCTAGAGAACACCACAAGAATCTTTAAAAAATTTACATTATCCTCGTACTAACATTACCATCGGAGAGAAATTTTTCAGCTGCGGAGAATATTATTCGAAAATATAGTGCCAGAACCCATTTAAATACTTGGAATCACAAATCGTAATCTGCATTTCTAATAAACAAAAATAGTTTGCAATCTAATATCTAATATTCTTCTTGATAAATATTGTTTGCTTCATTTTTTGCCAACCGGCTCAAAAACGGTCACAGTCTTAACCGGTCACCTAGTTACATCTTTGGTGTATATGTAAACATTTCTAATACTGGCGAAATCCGATGCTTTCTGTGAAATATTCAAAAGCTGAAATCTGAAATTACGATTTTTGCATTTTCCAAATGTTGCTATCCTTCAAGATTCCTTAGAAATTGGAAAAACATTTCCAAGGTAATCATTTCTGTAATATTTGAGTCAGTTATCTGAATTTTACAAAATACAGTGATATTGATAACAATAGTAATGCGAATGACAAATAACTGCAAGTGGGATGTTGTCTTATTTACTCTAAGGACAGGAAGCTCATGCAAAAGTGTATTAGTAAATCATTTGAAGTTCTGTGTATGTTTGTTGAGAGTACATCCTATCTGACAAGGTGATTGGGGCTGGAGCGTCGGCGAACTCAACGATTTATAGCACAAATAACTTAAAAATATTTATCCAATTTCAGTGATTTTTATTGTAATTGTGTAAATTTTAAGTTTCATATTAATTATAGGAGCAATTGCAATGACAGATTTTTTGAATTTTTAACGAGGTAAGAATTAAATCTTGGAAGTGGGGCATATAGTCAAGCTTTGCTTCATGTGATTTACTTATACACCCCCTTTAGCGCATTTCTATTTATGGATTGGTGCAAATCAGTAGCTAATAGTCACAAACTATAAAACTAAGTCATTAAAAATTTCATCCCTGCGATCTTGTCCTCTCCAAAAGAATCATAAAGCATTCCTTATCCATATTTTTATTGCATAATCAAACACAAATCTCAACAAAATCAAGATTGTGAATTGTGAAATTTAATTTTATCCATTTCCTGAAAAAATTGTGCCAATAGTTTTGAAAAAAATTGTTATAGATATGCATTTTGTCAGGTATTTTTATACTAAATCTTTTTTGTTTATATTTAGGTCATTTTAGTCTCAATGATGCATTTTGTGCTACATTTTGGGTATTACAGGAAGTATAAAGATATTGTGCAGTACAATTTCTATCACATGTAATAATACGACAAAGTTTTATCGATTTGTTTTATCTGTGTGATCTTATAAGAACTGGCTAATTTTGCTGACCTTGTTTAGAAAATGCTGCCGGTAGCAAAAATACGCTGACAATATACCATATCACTATGTATATTTAATGTTTTATATCAAGAGAAGCTACTTGCCAAGTTTCAAAGCGATGGATCCTTATTAAGAAAATAAGTAGGGGTCCAATTTTACAGCCCCAATAAACCACGTATGTATAAAAACCCAATAATGATAGGGTTAAGATAGACATTTAATTCATCCTATCCATCAAAGTGCTTCCTCACAAATTTTTCACTAATACAATGACGTCGCGAATGCATAAACTATGGTGCCTTCCAAAATTCCGACTTACATGTTACTACGTTTTGGGTGAACATAATACACTAGTTTGTTTCTTTAAAACTTTTCCAAATCATAATTACTTTTGCTTCTATGGCTATTGGAAAAACACTTTTTAGTTTGTAGAGCCTTACTTGTTAATAAATGTATTATCAACATATTATAATTGTCAACATTGGTACATTGATGTTTTCTAAATACATGTATTTGTATATTTTAATCAAGATACGCGGTGGTTTAACAGATACCCGTTTTTTATGCTTAAGGCATTTTTAATATTTAATTAACTGATACATTTTGTTTTTTGAAGAAATATTTAATATGTTCACTAAATGCTTAATAGAAAAGCTTAACATGTTCTATGATACAAGATTTGAATTAGGCTTATAATTTAACTGAAGATATATTTTATCATATTTACATCTAGTCATTTACCATTAATTAATTCAAAAACTATTTAGAGTTTTTTAGTAAATTAAATGTAAGAAATGAGTTATTGGGTTTTACCCAAAATTGGGTAAACATTGGTTAACATACCATATATTAAAAAATAATCACTTACGTTCCCTGGTAAGTACTCTGAGAAATTGCCAACAAAGTTACACACACATAGAAACCTTAATTGGATTCCAGGATCTTTGATATGTTCAATGATTTCACGTGAAGAAGAAAATCCTTTCGTTCGAATATTGTAGCCAGGTTCAAGTTGCTTAAAATGTTTAGAAACACTATGCATTATTTTATCAGTCATTGATTCTGCAGGAGAATAAGGAATGATCCAGGAGAAATTGTTTGGATTCGGAGGAAGGTAGTTGAAAGAGGCTGAGTTAAACTTGGTTTGAGCATGGTTTTCTATGTCTGAAACTGCACGTAGTAAGATCAATGCCACTATAATTGAAAGCGGAAGGATGAACTTTAGTATAAAAACCACCCTCTAAAAACAGCCTTTAAGTAAATATTAAGGAGCAACCGAGAATTGTTTCCGGGACATGAAACATTCCTCTAAATTATTCAAAAAATATCTATTACACTAAATCATAAAGAAGCCAATGAACCATGTTTAAATACAAAGTACTAACCTGTTCGAATATATATATATATATACAATACACTGGAGATATATAGAATAAAAATTATTTTCAAAAGCCTAAGATTCCGAGAAATTTTTTCAAACGATCAGTACAGTCCTGCTTTACCAATTTTAAGGCTCAAATACTATGACTTGACGATCAAAAAACGTATCTGATTCCAGGTTTTACTTTTTTACTTTTTTGTATATACTAAGCCGGGGAGAATTTTGTCTTGATACAAACAGGACTGGTTCGAATTTATCTAACAGTATATAGTAGTCTCAAAATACATGTACATAAACAGTATGGTTACAATAAATCTAGATTTTTAGGATAATGATGATAAGCCAAAGACCCAATTTTACTGATATACCTTATTTATTTTAGTGTGAGGTCCAAAACTTCCCAAAGAACTTTCAAAGACATCGACTACTTTATATTAAAATTCAATAAATTTGAATATATGTTATTGCATAAACTTCTGAGTTTTCAAAGTCATATACAATATTTGACTTTTGATAAATCAAGTAAATTTGCTTTAATTGCGTTCATAATCACATCAAAATCGTCAATCGCAATCAAAATTTAATGTATATAACAGCCAAAATCATTCACTGCAATTTTCATAAATTATTAACATAAAGCTATGTGAATGATTAAAAGTTATTTTTTTCAAAATTGTTATTTTCTACATATTGTAACATCGACAGGTAGTGGTTTCTAGTATCGGCCAGCTTACTCGCTTTTCGTGTTTATTAGTTACTAGTTTTTTGTACATATTGTTAATATGTAGTGTATATCGTGTAAATAGAGAAATAGTTACCTGCGTTCTCTTAATCAGCGCACTTCCGTGCACCATAGCGCTGCTAAAATATAATTCTCATATATTAAACCAGAAATTATTTTCTTGTTTTTAAGATTTAATTTCTAATTTAGTATTTCAAGAGATTAATCACTCAAGTGTATTTCAAGATAAAATTCTCTTGATTAATTGCATAGAATTCCAGGACATTTTTTTAAAAACAAGAGATCTTTTTTATGAGTGTACGACATTTAAAATATGCGTAAAACTACGTTACTTAGCTTATGATTATTATTCACATAAATATATGCTAAGATTGCTCTCAGAGAAATTTTGAAACGGATATGTCAATTTCGAGTATATCAAACAAATACGTATTTATTTAATGATATGCACATGTGTCATCTAGTCATGAAGTTGCAATATAAGAAGTGTATAATGTATACATTGAATGACAGAGATCCGTGAATGATGTTCTCAAGGTTTAATTACAGTTCTGTGAAAATTGTAAATTTTATAAATCTTTATTTATGGGAGAAACATGCGATGAAATGGCGTATTCAAGAGTGACTATAGCAGAATTGTAATGATCAATCCATGAACTGCGCCTAGCTAAATACATTCCAGGATTTTGGGACAGGGCGGGTCCAAGCCGAGCCTGAGTTCTCATGTGAGTATGTTCTCATGTGGTCTCAGCTGTGAGTCTATGTTCTCATGTGGTCTCAGCCATGCATATGACTAATGCTGTAATTTACCCAAAATTTATTTAAAATATTTTAAATTCTGCTTCTTCGTTTATTGTCACAATCCCACTGAAATTATTAATGCCATGAGACTTGATGATGCCACAGAACCGGCTTACATTCCTCAAACCTTGCACGCAAATTTCCGTCTGAGCTGACAAAATTCGCCTATTTACAGCTCTTGAGTATGGGAAATATCACACTAATCAGGTTCCAATATTGATTTTGTTGATTAAAAAATACATCATGCAAAAAAGTAATTTCTCTATTTTGGCATATCTTGAGAATTTCCGGTATGTTATTGATTACTCAGCTTGTTACTCTCTATGGTATCTCCCCATCAGAAAATGCAATGCTTCAGGAAAAATATTTGAATAAAACCATTTTGCTACTTCCGTGAGCAAACTTAAAGCATAAAGCCACAGTGAGTCAGAGCAGAGATGACAACTCATATTATTTTTAAATTTTAATTTACATTTATTTCAACTTAGGGGATTTTACCCATTTTCTTGGAGACCATTAGCCATATTCTATGGTTATTATTACAAATTTTTGCTACGAATATTAGTGCCATATGTTGATTCAAAATCTTCTACCATGAGCATCGACCAACAGCACATTATTATGTACACCTATTTTTTATTTCTTTCAATAAAATACTCAACGCATATAGTTAAAATATAATGATTCTAAGCAGTAGTTTAGTCCAAAGGCGGATACAGAGGGGGGCCCCTTTAAAATAAGAAAAATTCATTAAAATTGTACAATAAAAATTACAAAAGAAACTTCCTTAATACCGTCAAATGGAGTCAATAGGAGCAGTTTTTTTAAGTTTTTTTCATTTTTTCAAAGATCTACTATTTGTAAAATCTATTTCATTGAATTTTTACACTATAGTGTGTACTATGTATCCTGAAATTTCATTTCAATGAAAATAAGAATATTTAGTTTTCAGGAATTGTTTTTAATTTTAAAAGTATTTCAATTCACTCTTTTGGATGGGGGTGAATAGAAACACATGTGATTTCTGTAGGGTATTTTAATTTAAGCATAAAATATTAAATTATTTTGCTTTGAAAAATACTAATGAAATTTAATAAGCATAGCTACGGCTACCCCGTGACACAAACTTATAGTAATTAATCTATACACAAAAGTAGATTATATTAAGCATAGCATGAATAATAATTGAATAGAATTTTCTCCTTGACTACCATTTCTATTTCTCAAACCTGTTCATACTTATCCTATAGTTTGGTTCAAAAAATGAGACTCCATCGAATTTTGAAATTTTGTTTTAGCATAAGGTACGTTGTCAATAGGAACTGAACTGCTTTTGGATATCGAACTCCAATGCCAGCACAAATGATTTCACTAATTAAATACCTGTTAACAACATCTGGTCCTAGCAGGTCTTTCAAACAAACATTTATAAAATGATTTCTCAAGAGCAACGAGATTTACTTCAACGTCTTTACAACAATGGCACCAAAGACCGGGAAAGTTTAGGCAAGCTGGTTAAAATGTCAAAGGCGACTTTCTACAGGAATATCAAGATTCTCGAAAAAGGCAATTCGACAGAGAGAAAGAAAAGAAGTGGAAGGCCGTGAATTTTGGAAGGTAGTGACCGGAAAAGTCTAATTAAAAGTGCGTTGTGTAACCCCTTACAATCAACTTTGCAAATAACTCAGCGGTTTCATCAAGCCAGGGGGAAGCAAGTTTCGAAATTCACGGTCTATAGGGTGTCTGGAATCTAAAGAAAAAAGCAAAAATGTGCCAAACCTGTCCCAAAAACAAAAAATAGCCAGAGTTTCCATCTGCCAAAACTGGTTACTGGATGGATTCTTTGACAACATATTTATCACAGACGAGTCAGTTTTCCAGCTATTCAGAAACCGGGTTCTTCATTGGTTTTGCAAGGCAAAACGTTATGTGAACCCTAGTCCAATTATGGTTTGGGCGCTCTCAGTTACCGATAGTTTTACCTCAAAATCTGTGAATTCGGGACAATGAATAGCGAAAAATATATTGAAATTATAGTAGTTTATTGCATTTGCTAATGGCCTATATCCTGGTGGTTGGATACTACAACAAGATGGCGCAACTTGTCATACCTCTCGTCAGACCGAAATTTTTTTTTGAAGAGCAAAATATTCAGTTTTTTGCAGGGGCCTGCAAACTCGCCAGACCTTTCTCCAATTGAAAATATCTAAAGCATCTTCACGGATGACGTTGAGAAGAAAAATCCCAAAAACATTGCTCAGTTGACGTAGTATATTCTGGAATCGGAGCAACAAATTTCTTTTGATTTGAAGAAAAATTTAATGGACTCTATCGGTGATAGATTTTCTCGCTGGGCGATATTTTATTTTTTGGGTTATAAGATGTACACATTTCAATTATCTATCATTTGATATGATTTTTGTTAATTTATATAATGTAGCTTGCTTAGAATAGATGAGTCTCATTTTTTGAACCAAACTGTATTCGACAATGCTCAGTAGGGTTCAAATTTTTTGCACACAAATTCAACACCATGCACCTACTCCAAAAATCCAAAAACAAATTTGTGTGCCATCATCAAAACTCTGCACAATTACTTTTATTTTAGAATTTATTGATTTTAGCAGGAGCTTTACACTTTTGAATTGATTGATTTTCTTAAATTTTATCAAACAATGTTGATTGAATTAGAGACTAAGCATACATTCATACCATTAGGTGAAAATTTTGCATTTTACTTAATTTTATAACATTGGTCTATTTTGCATAATGCCAAAATCTCCTAAAAACAAAACATGCCATTATTAAAGCGGTATTTGAAAAAAAATTGTGCTGAGTCCTGAAAAATTGCACGAATTCTGTTTCCATTTTTTGGAGTCAGTAGATGGTGGTGAAGTTCGTACACACATGTAATAATGAATTTTAAAATTTAAAAATTGAATAGTTTTATGCCCTCTCTAGTACTCAATTATGCACTTAGCATTTTATTCTTAATTGGGTCCCCTCTAAAAAATTTTTCTGTATCTGCCCTGGTTTAGTCTGAACAATCATTTGAAAAGTATCAGGTCTGAGGAGTATATACATAGGAGCTTTATCATTTGACTCAGCTCTGACAATAATTGCAAAATTAGAAGTCTCAAAACATTTATTGCTGCTGAAATATTTAATAATAATTACACATGTACTGCATAGCAGAATTATATTGGCATCCGGACAAACAACACATTTACAATTTAGCACCAATTTTAGCCCGGTCCAGTCGGTGATTTAAGTACATGACAATTACCTCATTTTTAGGTTTGCTAGACCAAATTTGGGTATGCTAGAAATATATAATCAAATGAATGCCATTTTATTGAGCAATTTATAATGTTAAATTTATTTTTAAGCACGTTGCTTATAAATTGTTGCATTCATTGCATTGGTGTAATTTGTGTGCGCTGTTTCATAGTAGTTAGTTATTTTGAAATTCCGAGCATTTTTTTCTAATAGCAAAATACAGTGGACGTGGGACTATATAGTCTTACTAATTAAAGTGTTGCATTTGTATTGGCTGTATAATTGAAAGCAAACGTTTATATGGACTAACAAAGCGAAAAATACAGCTCACAGCGCTAAGAACATAGCAAGAGTTTATAGTGATAAGATGAAAAATTTCAGATAAAAACTATTTTACACAACATGTCAACATTCTATAATATAAAAAAATGGGTCAAAACCAGAGATGGAATGGGCCAAAAATAATGGGCCGACTTTTAAGGAACTGGCTATTCCTTAACAGTGCACGCAAATATTTTGAATTACATCTAAGTTATAATAATAAAGTTGAAAAATAAAACTTACATTTTGGAGATTTCACATTAATATCATATACTTTTCTAAATTTCAATTTAGAATCTTCAATTTCAGTGTTTAGATTAGAAGTTTCTCTATCATACCAATTTTTTTTGACAATTATTATGAAAATGATCCTAAATGGGGTGAGTTTGCATTAAATTAAAAGAGCCGGGCCGAATTCGGCCAGGACCTAAAGTTTCTTGGGCCGGGCTGGACTTGGGCCTAAATTTTTGGCCCATGTCCATCTCTGATCAAAATAATGAATAATTTATTTTCCTACAAAGCATAATATAAGGCTAGACATGATTCAATGGATCCAGGCAAGGACAGTTTTAGGCAGTATAATATTCTTTTTGCAATATAAAGTCATCATTGGCGTAGGAACTGCTTGAAGGTCGAATTTGTTAATTTCCTTACAAAATGTCAATGATAAAAAAACATATTTATCAATTTATACATTATTTTAAGCATTAATTTCAAATGAGAATTTCTTAAAACCCGTGCTTAAGCATAATAGATTCCTCACTTGAATTGTAGTATAAATTTTGCAGTAGTTTACTATTTTCATTAAAAATCTATCCTAATTTATATATTTAAACTTACAAATCAAGTTTCCTATAAATTGATTGTGTTAACGATTATGATTTGTATGCCCTTAATAACAATCGTAAATATCTATCTTTCAAAATCTAAATAAATTCTCAGAAGTGCGTTTATTGACAATAACTGGTGCAACTTTTAAAAAATTTCTCTGTCTTTTAAAAGAGAAGTTATTTGGCCCAATGAGGCACGATTTGAAGCATCTTAAAAATGTCAGCAGCCAAACTGACCTATGGAGAAAACTGGGAGTTTTCCAGTTGCGGAAAAAATATATGACATTTGTTAGTTTTAATTAGTGTTTTGCGGCTGGAGTCGGTCGCTAATTATAATTTGTAGACGTGGTCTGCCGCGCCCGTGATGTTAAAAGCAGCAGCTGGCCGCATATATTGTAGCTATTCCTGACCGTAAAATATTTATTGTACATAATTAGGCAGCGGATAAATAAGTTTTTACTTATTTTCAATTATTTTACTTTTTTTATAAATCACTAGTTATCACATATTGAATCACTTATTTGGATATTTTTGAGAAATACGAACATTTCTCAGAAATACCCAGTTTAGGAGCCCACTGGATGTTTGATTTGTTATGTATTATGCATACAACTTTCTAAATAATGGAAAATATTAAAAGAATACTGAAATAAATGTTAGGATCACTCTATAATCCTTTTGATCCCTTAAGATTCTTGAGGTTAAGAACAATGAATTTAGAAAGTGCATAATATTGGTGTATTTGTCATTGGAGTATGATTGAAGTCCTGAATTTATCATTGAAGTTGATGTTAATCAAATGTATGAATGATGTCAAGGTTCTTGGAATAGGGTGGTTAATGACATATTTGGGTTCTTGGAATAGGGTGGTTAATGACATATTTGACTTTTGAAAGCCCTTTTCCCATGAGCCCCTTTAAGGCATCAGATGAAAAAAGAACAGACTATCCTTAATAGAAATTATCATAACGTTTGATGATGATGAAGTTCTAGAAGTATCATATCTATGAAATTCAATATAATTGTTACGTCTAACACCTATGTTAAACATTTCAACTGGTAACTGCAATATGTTAGTGTATTTCATGCAATTAGTTCTGATATTAATTTGAATTGTTAGAAAATTAACACATTATTACTCAACCTGAACATGCTAGATTTCAACATTTGACATGACATTCGAAAGCTCTACTCCTTCCGCAGCTAACCAAAAAACAGAATTCAAATATCTCTAATAATGATGGAGTAATAATTTTCTAATGTTTGCAAAGTCGAAAATTATATATATATATATATATATATATATATACATATATATATATATATATATATATATATATAGTATGATTTTTTAGTCGCTTTATACGTAATCAAGTAAAATCTATTTATATGCACACTGTGCAGCCTACATGAAATTAATCTGTAATTCAGGGAGTTTTAATTGATTGAAAAACTGTTTGGTTGTACACCCTCTATATGTAAATACATTTCATTTTCGAAATTAAATATGGATTTTTCGATGCGTTTAGAAATTGTGAAGTTATGCTACTCCAATAATAATTCAGCAGTTTTGCCTGCGTTTGCCTGCGTGGGTCCAAAACAATTCATAGACTACATAAAGATCCATTTACAGAGATGGCAATAATAAAACCGAGACGCAATTTTCGTCTGTCTGGGGAAGTCTCATCAATAAACGGATACGTTTGGTCAGAAAATCCACATGCGATAATCCAAAAACCTGCATTCACCTAAATTAACCGTTCTCTTTGGGTTTTGGTAAAACTGTTTGCAAAGAGAATTACGTTGAAATGGTGAAATCTCTTGTGATACCGCATCTCAAACACAAGCGAGCTTTTAGGCGCACGATTTTTATGTAGGGCGGAGCAACACCACACACAGCAAGACTCTTACTTGACTTCCTCCAAGCCAATTATTGAGGTCGCATTATAAGCCGGAGTTTTAATTGGTTTTGGCCACCCAGATCAGCCGATATCACTCCATGTGACTTCTGGTTATGGGGCCATTTAAAGCGTAAGGTGTACAGAAATAAGCTCTCAAATTGCAAGACGCAATCAACGAAGACGTTGTAGCTATCAATGTGGAAATGCTGCATAATGCTTTCTATTTCGTCCCCAATCGTTTGGCTATGTTAAAGGACACCGACGGCCAACATATATCATGATTTAAGCTCCTATTGTATACACTTCAATTTCATGTTTGTTACATGTTTTGTAAATACATATGTTTTTTATTATGATGTTTTGAAGTATAAACTGACTAAAAATTCATATTGTATATATATATATATATATATATATATATATTT
>CABFPE010000346.1:734244-747449 GCA_900660155.1 Hofstenia miamia | reverse complement strand
TTTATGATAAATCTTCACCATAATAGGGAAGCACACCTACCAATAGATATTTCGAAATCCCAGGATTCACAAATTATCTAATAGGCTGTGAGAAAATCGTTTGAGAATGTTTACAAAGACAAAGCAGCTAGTGATTTACATTATTAGATATTAAGAACACTACGATTCAGGCTGTTATATGTATCAACTGTTTTGATGAATAGCTTTTAAATACTTTTTTGTTTTTCTTACCGCATATATATGTATTGTGTCAATAAAAATTGCAATATAGATGTATCTTTATCAACTTGGTCAACCAATTGTAATTATGTTCATATATTGCAGCAAGTATTAGAAACATGCAGTAAAAATATAAGGATACGATTTTTATAAAAGTCTATTTTTTTCAGTTAATATGTAGAAACCACTTTTATAGCAAGATATAATAACATAACTTTTTTATGAATAGTGTATATTGAAAAAATATTTAGCTTAAGTAACAAATTCACAATTGAGGTCAATTAACGAGTAATGGCGCTTAAAGGTATAGTCTACACACTACTTTTTTATGTGATATTATGGGGAGAAAAATTGGTACATTTGTGCTTTGCAACTATACAAAAATAGTAAATGATTACTGCGGAAAAACCACTTCTACAAAAAAATTATTATAATTTAAAATTTCAAGATCGTTAATTGACGGGTTTGGCGCTTCTAGTGTTAAATACGGAAAAAATCTATGTTAGAAATTGAAGACGAAAATCCTGAATCTATCAACATGAATTTAGCAGTACTGGACTGTCATAATGTTTATCGAAATCTTCATCATTGAGGTCGATTTTGCATTTGACTCCGTTGTTGTTACGACAATCCTTTCTAGAAATTTTCAAAGTTATATTTATGCAGATTATATTTCAGGATCATATAAGGATTTTGCATTATTTCACAATTTAAACACAAGCAAAGACTTATATAACGCGTTTGATAAAGCACAGAGAGGTCCAATGACTTCTAAATTAAATGCACTAGAAATTCCACACCACATAATTTATATAATTTGTGATTTTGTAAAAGACAGAAAGCAGCATGTTGTTTTTAACAATCAAATATCCTTAATACTAACTACAAATCTAGGATCCCTCAGGTATGGTTTTAGAACCTCCTCTATTTTGGTAGCTTTCCCTCCATTTTCAAATTTGTTGGCTGTGCAACGTATGTTGGAGGCAATGTTGGCAACGATTACCCTTATAATGTAATTAGACCAGTTCAAGATTGGTGTTTTCAGAAAAATTTAACTATCAATAATTCAAAATATTATTTGTCAAGAAATTGAATTCCTCCGCCTTAGCAAGTTCACTCAATTGAACAGATAATCACCAATAACTGAATTTCGGGAAATTCTTCGAAAAATGGTTTGAAAATGTACTCAACGATTATATCTTATTTGTAAATATCAAAGATTATTTTCCTCTAACAGATATAAGAATGTTGTACTAAACACTTGCTTTTTTCTTAAATTTACCTATTATTTAGCAGTATGTAGTGGCGCGTCAAAATATTCTTTAAGAAACAAGCGTTGTCAAAAATTCAATATCTTGTTTTCTTCACTTTTCAGATCTGATCTTGGAACATGACGAAAGCCTATTTACAACAATTTCAAGAAATTGTCATATTCTTGAAAACGTAGTAGAAAAAATGTGAACTTCTATTCCCTTATAAGCACTTAAAAAGTATTCTTGATTTTTAAGCACTATATTAAAGTAATAATTCTCTTATCCATATCCAGTGGATTTCCACAGATCGGATGGATCCATACTTAGATCCAAATGCACAGCAACTCTGATAGTGTTGGTTCCAAGTATTTGAAAATTCAAATATGTTCGAATAGAATACACTCTCATCCTCTAGTACTAAAATAGTAAGCTCGAATAGTTGGTTAAACTTAATTCGACAGAGTTTTTGGCATTTTTCTTCAATATGACACGTCATACGGTTATTTTTGCAAACAAGAAAGAATTTCGCTCCAATTCAGCTGCTTGTAAAAATATTCAGTAAGCTTGTAGATACTTTCAGGTTACACAACCCTTATTAATGAAATTAAGGAATGTTTTCAGTTTATTCAGTGAAATGTTCACTCTCACTAATTCCACATTTTCCTTTTACAAATTCAAATGCAGTTAAGACGAAACAGAATTTTTCCAAACAATCATGAAAAATTGTGGAAAAACGTTTTGTAATAAAACCTGATCGATCAACTTATGTTCATCTGCTTTATTTCAATGGGCAACAGCTATGTGGCCGCTACAAGATTTAAGATACTCTGTAGGAATTAGCTGAGGAAGACCAGGAAGTCACTAGCAGCAGAGAACCCTCAAACTAAATAGGAATGTCAACAGATTGTATATGCCAAGGCAGCAATGAGAGAAAGAACTGTTAAGGAAGCAGTGAAAAAAATGAGAAAATGCTTGAGGATTTCAACATACAGGCGAGTAATGTTATTGAAATAAGTAGACCATGCATAGGGGCAAATAAAGATGAAAGGGTGAGAGCATTGATATAATTTTTTTTATTTCAGTACTCCCAATACTCAGTAAAATATTTGAAAAAATAATGTATAACTAAATAAATAACTATATTGAGAAACATAATTTACTTCGATCGTTACAATTTGGATTTAGAAATAATTTATCAATAAATGATGCTTTAATTCATGTCTTAGATGATTGGAGAAAATATATTGACAAAGACCAAAGTGTATTCATTTTATCGCTAGATTTATCAAAGGCATTCAATTCAATTGTTCATAATATCCTAATATATAAACTACAAAATATATACCATTTTAAAGAATCAGCAATAAACTTAATTAGATCTTATTTAAATAACAGACAGCAATACGTAAAAATTAAAAACAACATCTCATTCAATGATAATAATCATGGAATCCCACAAGTTTCAGTGCTAGGATCTCTATTATTTAAAATATATGTAAATGACATCAAATTTGATAATAAAATAAAATGCATACAGTATGCTGATGATACTTTATTATATACAACCAAATATGAAGATTTACACAATACATTAGACAGAGCTATCTTATATATAATAAAATGAAGCTAAATATTGAAAAAACAAAGTTCGTGGTTCTAAACAAAACAAATGATGAGAAACTAAGTCTACAAGTAAACAGTAAAACCATTGAAGAAGAAAATAAAATTTGTATACCTAGGTATTATTTTTGATAATAAATTAATATTTACAGAACATATGAACAAAGTAATACAACAAATGGCTCAGGGGATCAAAACACTTTGTAAGTTACAAAGCTTTATACAATTAAATGGAAAATAATGATATTGAAATCGTATATTCTGCCTCAATATTTATATTCATCATGCTTGTTGACAAACTTATCTAAGCGATCGAAAAATAAGTTAGAAAGAATGTTGAATTGGAGTTTAGCTATCATATGTGAAAAAACCAATCAAAAAACATCAAAAGAATTTACAATCTTTTTTCATTAGACTATCTACAAAAACTAAAATCACTACAAATATTTTTCAAAATTAGATTAAACATAGATATTTCAGCAAAACTCCATGTTAGAACTAAGTGCTATAGAAAATTTAAATTTAGAAAAAGAATCATGAAGAACTGTTTTATTAATTACTGTATTGATCTGTGGAACAGATTATCACCTGAAATTGAAGAAGAATCTAATTTTAAAGAATTTAAGTAAAAATTAAATCAGAATTATCACCAAAGAAAAGAACTTATTTGGATATTCAAAGAATCAAATCTGTAACTAAGTAATATCAATTGGCAACTAAGTGGAATAAAAGAAAACAATTTAATTTAAACCTTAATAAGTATTTTATACTTTTTTGTATTGTACACAGGTTTGAAAATACATTAATTTTATTATTATTTTATCATACATTGCAGTAACAAAATGACATGAAAGTAGAAAACAAGGAGAAAGATGACAAAGGAAATTTGAAGATTGTGGGGGTAGTCCCAGTAATAGTTAGAGAACAAAGCACAGGAAAAAAGAATAATAAGAGGTAATTTGAAAAAGTTAAGACTACCAAAGTAGGAAAACGCGGTAGCAAAGAAACCAACATTTCGAGGAGCAGCTAGATCTCCAAGGAACTGTCTCAAGCGGTGTGCAAAAATGATGTTAATTAGTATTTTTATAAAATTAAGGCAGTGCAAATATTTTTCTTAGCATCCATCGCAAAAAAGTATATCCTCTAAGTATTTAAAGATATACAAAGAGAGTGAACACCTTTTTAGTAAAAATAAACATGTGGGATATCTCACTATGGATCTCATCTCTCAAATCCTCTAACAAAATATATTATGGGTTCAAAAGCAGATATAACAAAAAAACATTGGGCATAAAAACGATTAAAAAATTAAAATTTTATTAAGTTTTCAATTTAAAAATACAAAAGGCTACATAATAAAACTAATCTACACTTCCTGAGATCGTTGGCTTATCGCATCAGATTTTTCAAACATAGTAAGGAGGCCAGATTCCATAATTGACAATGTGATGCGAGTATTGCACTTTGATATCATTTGATGAACCTAAAGATGAAGATGGCGAGGGAAGAGATGACATTTTGTCTGTGTTAAAAACGCACGCCCCATCTTGACAAGCCTGACAGAGAGATTTGTTATGTTCTGTTCTTGGTTTTCCAACTCTAAGTTTTCTGTATACAAAATCTGTTTTGAATCCATAATATGTTTGTCCAACCTTGTAAAAGAGATTTGTTAAAACCTAAAAATAAATACATTAAAATAGAATTTTGTAAAATCCTTAAATAATTATTTCATTTAAATTATTTACACTACAATAAAGCAAAGTCGTGTGCATGTTTGTCATGGACGTCCGCAAAGCAACTCAGATATATCCTGTTTTGACTCTTGTAATCGATTCCATAGTAAGTTATATCAGTCTTAGAAGCTAAGCGTGTAAATTCAGTCTATATCCGATGCCTGTTTCCATTGGGAAACAGCGAAGTTAGCCATCTATACCAAAACAAAACTAATAAAAATAAACGAAATTCACACTTACACAATTAATGATTGATGAAAACTGTAATTTCAGATTATGAGTTTCAACAAGTACAGGTAGTGCATTAGCGGAATCAGAGGTAGAATCGGGTTCGGGTTGAGTTTTTGAAAGCAAATTGGGTAGACTTCAGGTGGAAAAATTTTTTCTGAGGTTTAATGAGATATGATAATAATAATATTGTAATTTTTTGTGATCATTGTAATATGTACAGGGTGATTGAAAAGTAACTCCCTATTTTAAAAAAAACTAATTTATTTTTAAAATATAATTTCTACAATTAATGAATATGAGAAATGATATAATGCATGGGCTTTTATTTAAAATTCGATATGGGCGGCTTTATTTGCCACCAGCTTCTCAAGTCGACCAGGAATCGCATCAACTGATTTCGCAAGAAACTCTTGCGGGATGGAAATTATAACTTCTCGTAATTGCCCTTCAAGTTCTTCCAAATTTCTTGGTTTGGTTGAGTAGACTTGCTCTTTCAGCCAACCGCAGAGAAAAAAGTCGCACGGCGTTAAGTCAAGTACCTTTCGGCATTGATGGTATCGCGAAGAATGAAAGGACCCACAATCCTATCAAAAGTCATTCCACACCATATCATTATTTTGGGTTGGTTTTGCATTTTTTCACAAGTAACACGAGGATCTTCTTCCACCCAGTAGTAGCCAATCTCTAAACCAATCCAACATTATTTCACCAAACTCCATATGAATGTCAAAGTTTTCGGCAGAGAGTGCTTGACAGTAATGCGGCTTCCAAGCACGCCATTTAAGCTCGTTTTGTAGCACATTACGTACACAATGAAAGGAGAGCCCACTTTCTCTTGTTGCTTGACGAAGTGACTTATAAACATTTCTTGAACAACTTGCACTACCTCAGGATCTCTGGATTTGGAAGGACGACCGCTTCTTTGATTATCAGCCACAGATCTTGTGGTCATAAGTTTTTTATGACAATTCTTGATCGTCTTCGGGTCAATTTGGACATGTTTTCCCTTAATAGTTCTCCACCATCTTTGCACTTGAACAATGAATCCCCAAACTTCGTAAGACATCCAGCCATTTTTGTAGGGTTTTGAAATAAAATAAATTTGAAAAGATTGAAATTGAACAATATTTAAACAAATCTGAAAGGAAAACAACAACATAAATTAAATTGCCATACATTAAGTAATATATACACAAAAATTCAGAAACATGACATAGCATTTGAATAAATTGTATTTATTTTAAAATAGGGAAATACTTTTCAATCACCCTGTATAATATCAAGGACATTTCAACTTGGTATTGGATTGTTACCGAACAACTAAGTTGAACTAAAAATCACTAACTCGTATCAGCGCGTTTATAATGGTAAGAAGATAATTGCTAAGACTAAAAGTAAAGTAATAAGCAGCACGAATGACTTGAACGAAGAATAAAAATTCAGTTTGTCATAAATGATTTATTTTCTGAAATAAAAAGATTTTCATCTCGATTTGTTTTTAGAGAGGCACCTCGCTCTTCTTGTAGGCTTACTGTGATTGAAAGACGCTCCTCACTGGTGGCTGACACCATAGAAGCCTTAGAAATACTAAATTCTTTTTCAAACCATCAAAAAAATAAAAATTTAAATACATATTTAAAAAATTATAATTTTTATCAATTTAATGCTTGATTTTCGAAATTCGGGCTGAAATCGGGTAGAAATCTGGTTAAAATTTTCATTTCGGGTTTGGGTTGGGATTTAAAATATCAATCCGATTCCACCCTGGGCGGAATCAATGTGGGTATGCGGATATACATGTAAAGAATGACATAATATAGAGAATCATAAATCGAATTGCAGACGAATTCTGTATGTTGAGCAGACAAATGAACAACTAATAGTTATAATTAGCTGAGCTGTGCGATTGAATTGAATCTATCAATTAATGATCGCCCAATCGATTAGCAACAGGAACGATTAATTTGAAAAAACAAACATTTATTTTCAAACAATTCTTCAAAATATTAAATCACGGAATATTTCTGGGAAATGAAATTCCATTTGGTAGTAAAAAAATTTATATGCATTGGAAAGGCTCGGGGTATTTTTCCATTCTCACAGGTCAAACTTTTCTTGCAGATATTACAAGTAAACCATGCATGCCTGCTTGGTCTCCGATTTTGAAAAGAAGTTTCAAATATTACTTGTTTTTTGAATGTGTTAAATCTGCAATAAATTTCAAATAATTANGGTCTCCGATTTTGAAAAGAAGTTTCAAATAACACTTGGTTTGGTAAAGAAGTTTCAAATATTACTTGTTTTTTGAATGTGTTAAATCTGCAATAAATTTCAAATAATTAACTAAAAACGATCTTCAAAAATTTAAGAAATATTCCATATATATGTATATCTGCCTATGGTAATTCTACCTAACGGATCCACACAATATTGGCTTCTACTTGGTATACATAACAGATTTTATCAGACATGTTTGTATAACACATTGCCTTATTGGAACGTTAGCATGTTATGTATATAACATACATATGCTAAGGTGATAAATTACATGATTTTTTTATCCAAGGATAATTCTAAGAATATTTCAATAATATAGGGAAACAAATTCCATTTTCTCAATATGTGGCGATTGTTTAGAGATTTGAAATATTTTTTGACTAAAAAACTGCATTTCTTTGCAAATTGGCGAAAATCAACTTTTCATGTGAGTCAGAATTCTATGCAATTAACATGTTCTCATTAAGTTGTGGAATACTATAAGAATGAGTTAATAATGTAAACCTTGACAATTTCCTCTGGATACCACATTGGAACCTCAAATGTAGAGGGATTGCTGCAGTTCTTGCATTGCTGACCATAGCGCCTCATGAGGCATATACCCTGCCGCTGATATAAATTCATTGTGTACCAAAATATAACTCGACCTTTCATGGAAGTCCATCCATTTCCACAATTCTAAAAAGCGATGCTTAACTAAATTAGATTGAGCATTATGCACCCGGAGAATTTGTTAACAAGAATTTAGTATTTTTGTCTGGCAATCTTTTTATATAAAGCTGCTAACAAATCAGATTATGGAAAATCTTTAAATTGGAAATTTGAAAGAAACATTCACATTCTAAGCCAAACAAAATTTTAATATAAAATATCAAATATTTTACAATAGTGTGATTAGACAGACGGAGTTTTCAGCCGCATAAGAATTATACAGTTACACATTATTGATCGGGCCACCCAAGTCAAGAGGCATAAAGTTGGACTCGTGGACATGGGTTGGGTATATTAGCCTGGGTTGTAGGCAATCCCACACTTGCTCAGTTGTAGCGGCGGTTGAGGAAAATTTGAGATGGAACCTGCCAGTTGGGTTGATTGCAGTAATATANGTATGAAAATTAAAACCAATGGACGAGAATTGCGGATAAACTCATATCCGAGTGTTTGGGCGTCCGGGTGGAGTATGAAAATCCAAATATGGAGATGATGTGAGATTAAAATTTCAATTTTGCAATACACTACAATTTGTTTGCACNTTAGATTGAGCATTATGCACCCGGAGAATTTGTTAACAAGAATTTAGTATTTTTGTCTGGCAATCTTTTTATATAAAGCTGCTAACAAATCAGATTATGGAAAATCTTTAAATTGGAAATTTGAAAGAAACATTCACATTCTAAGCCAAACAAAATTTTAATATAAAATATCAAATATTTTACAATAGTGTGATTAGACAGACGGAGTTTTCAGCCGCATAAGAATTATACAGTTACACATTATTGATCGGGCCACCCAAGTCAAGAGGCATAAAGTTGGACTCGTGGACATGGGTTGGGTATATTAGCCTGGGTTGTAGGCAATCCCACACTTGCTCAGTTGTAGCGGCGGTTGAGGAAAATTTGAGATGGAACCTGCCAGTTGGGTTGATTGCAGTAATATATGGCAAACTTTTAAAACTTAATATTGTGTTAAATTGTTTGCAATTTTTTAAAAACGACTTTACAATTAATGGTTGCGTGTGGAATGTGTGGGTATAATAAAGCAGCAGTGTGTGTGTGTGGTTCGGATCAAATTATAAAGGATGTGGTAGGGTTTGCTTATGTTGAGAAAATAACATGTTTCATGAATAGAGTTTTAGACAAATTTTTTATTAGGGGGCAAAGTCTTTCACAAATTGGACCATTGTTAAAATGTGTTTGTCAGATATATCACAACTACCCAAAAAGCAAGCAAACCCCCATTCACTCAAAATGGTAACACACGACAAAGTTAATTGATAATGCTTGAAAATGGGTTACTAAGCCAGATCCTCACTGACTTTTAAAAAACATTCAAATTTTCATCATAACTACTATTCAGATAATAGGGGGTCTAAATCATATGGGAGGAAAGTTCACCTCAACAATTTCATTTTCTGTAGATAGATCTTCCAACTGCGTTCAGGTGCGCCGTGCCAATGTCGAAGGTTGTCTTGTCGCAACTAGAAATCATTGATCCTCAACCAATATATAGCCTGTAAGAAGTTCAAAATGTTTTCGAAACAACTGAAAGTCAAAATGCCAGTCATCCGTATTATTAACGGGCAGCTTGCGAATGTTTTTGTACTAGGCATATGTCTCTCAAATCAATTAAGGCCATGTAATTAACCGCTCGAGTACACTTAGAGGTAAAAACATAACTAAATCGTACGTGTAAGATAGGTAGAAAAAACATAATCGTATTCGAACTCAATCGTTTAATAGATATTGCATAACGGAAGGATGCTCTAAAATAGAGTTAAAAATTAGGCACTCGTTTCCTCCCCATACAATAACATGTATAGGTATAGTTAATGCTTATGGAAATCGTTAGGGATGCTTTTCAGACAATGTTGTATATGAAAAACGAGGGCCTAATTCTCCTCTAACACGTTAATAACCGCGGAAAAATCCATATAAAAGCTTTTTTGTTATATTACAACATGCAAATCAAATTTACGTTTAATAAGTATTTTCATGATCAGCGTCTCTTGTAAAATGATAAAAACGTAATCAAATTATAAGACCGTGGTTGAAATGTTAGATCCAAAAAGTATTGACTAAAGTAACGCAACTGACAAATTTGCCAATGGTAAAGTCAAATCGAAGATTGCATCTTGAAATAGACGCAGGTAGAAATATAAATCTAGCACGTTCCAGATGCATCCTGCTTCACATCCGAATTTCAAATTTAAAAACAAAAAACACGAAAAAATAGTTTGGACCAGCGATTGTAAACATATATTTGCTTTTTGCAATGGCAATTTACATTGATAAATGCAAATTTGTGGAAACCAACCAAACAGTAGGTTTCGCTCATAGAAAATTTCTATACTCTGTCGTAAAAATGGCACTCGGGAAATCTTGAATTATTTAAATACATACTCTACGGTATTTAGATAGGGTATAATGAAAAATTTCATAATGCTGCAAATTTTCCTATGATGTTGAAGCACATGAGTTACAGTAATTAAACTTTGACGTATGTCATAAATAATCTCATGCTAAGATCCTCCATTCTTTGATATATCCCACTAATTCGTTAAAAGAATTGCAAAATGATAAAATGTAATGCCAGTATTACTTAACAAAAGATTATTGCTCAAAAAATTGTGAATTTCTTAACGCAAAAGATGATTAATTTCTCAACTAAGTTCTAGAAATTTTAGAAGTCCGCCCACTTTTCTACTTTCAGTTGTTCTCAGGGTTGGGAAAAAATCCGATTTAAATTAAAAAATCAAAAAAATCGGATTTTTTTATTTAAATCGGATTTATTGATTTAAATCGGATTTTTTTACCTAAATTTCAATTTTACCCAGACAATCTTCCAAGGTAGTAAATATTAGAAATCCTTTTGTTACTACTATTTATGAAATACGATAATTTCATCAATTTGAAATAAACTAAAGATAAAAAACATGCAAAACAACATTTCAAGGCTGACCAATTCATTCCAATATCAGGGCAATGACTTCAAAACAATTAGAATACACTACTTGCATCTCTTTTAGTGTACTTGATTTAAATCAATAATTTAACTAATAATGTGCTTTGATTTAAATCATGATTTAAATCCGATTTAAATCAATGATTTAAATCAAGTGATTTAAATCGACCAACACTGGTTGTTCTTTTGAGAAATTACACGTTGTACAGAATTTTCATATTTCACGCATATCCTAAAAGGAAAGTGTGCTCGGAAATGCCATTATTATAAAGAAATTCAATTGTATTTTTGTTTTATATGCTTAAATTGTCGCAAGTTTAAGTTTATCAATATTTTTTGTAAATATTCTCCGACAATGCAAGCATTTGTTTTGTTTGAAAGCTTTTCTCATGAAGATTTTCATTTAGTGAGATTGCTTGAAATAAAATCGGATACAAAGTATTTTACTGGGCCATTTGAACTCCGATGAAAAGTGCCGAAATAACCAGCAGCAGAGTTGGAATCGGTTTGGTTTCGAGTACAAAATCCTAGAAAAAACGGGTACAGTTTCGGGTAAGCCCACATGTTCCGGGAAAACGCCAGCTACTTCAAAGTGCCTTAAGAACGCCTTAATTCAATATTTATTTATTTATTGATGGCATTTGCATGATAGGTTTCTTGGGACACAGGTCATTATTAGCACAGCTGCAATTATAATTAACAGTTGAAATTAATGCTGGTGCATTCAAAATAACAGCGAATTTATGCCGTTCGGCATTTCGGGTAGGATTCTGGTAAATACTGTGCATTTTGGAAATTATCGGGTACATTCGGTTTCGGGTACGTATTTAAAAAATCGATTCCATTTCGGTTCCAAATTTTGTACCCGATTCCAACTGTGACCAGCAGCGTGGAAGAAATGCATGGACAGACTTGCTTGATTTAATGGTCAGCCTAGTTGAAAGCAAATGTTTTTAAATTGTATTTCTTAGAGGATTCTGCG
The DNA here is from genome assembly GCA_900660155.1 of Hofstenia miamia. Taxonomy (NCBI): domain Eukaryota; kingdom Metazoa; phylum Xenacoelomorpha; order Acoela; family Hofsteniidae; genus Hofstenia; species Hofstenia miamia. The sequence goes on along the minus strand of CABFPE010000346.1, from coordinate 735,453 downwards.
AAGTACATGTATTAACCAAAAGATTATTGTGTACAATCATCTGATTTTAACCGTAAATACCCAGGATACGACGGGGTTTGCATAATTATCGAGTACGGGTACGTTTTATTTCACATGATGTGCATTTCTACCATAAACAACCCAGGCATTTTGGCAATTTGTGCTGGTCTTTAAATCTTAAAACATAGCAATAGCAAATCGTCTCCTATTTCATTTTTATTAAATCACGCCTGATCATTGGCTGGTCCAGGCGCATCTGGATAGGAATTAGTAGAGTTATTTACAGAAAACAAAATATTTGAAGTTATGGGTTTTAGTCCGCATTATTATCTAAGCACTACGTATGGGAAGAATAAGAGCAATTGTGAGTAGAAAATGATAATATTCTATTAACATATTCAGATGACTCCACTGTTTGTTCCATCTGCTACAATTTTCCAAATTCTATTAAATGTGAAGGTTTAAAAAAGGAGGTTGAAAATATTTTCAATTGGGCTAGGGATTATGGACTACAGGGAAGAATTCGAAAGCTTTTGCAAAAAAAGTTTATATTTTGTGTACTTCAAACACAGGAATAATCCTTATCCCAAATTTTCACAATAAGAGAGAAGCAAACTTACTCATATACAGGGACGTATTTAGGGTGGGGCCACGGCCCCATCAAAAAGACTACTGGCCCCACCCTTGGCCCCACAATCTGAGTCAACTTAAAAAAAACTTTGTCAACTGGAATTTTAATTCAAGGAATCAAACGAATTCTCATATTTCCATGAACTTTCACAAATTTGTTTAAAATCAAATCTTTAGAAAGTTTAGCAACTTTTTTTTATAAAGATTAAAATGATCAAGTCCGAAAGTCTTTGATCCTCCATTTTGTTTCTCAAGTAAGATTTGATGGGCTTCATGACACTAAAGGTCCGTTCCGATTCCGCTGATGTTCATTGAAGTGTAAGAGCAAATGTGAGGAGGATGATGAGAAAATTCAATACCAGTTGACAGGTCACCAAAATTTTAAGCAGTTCTTTGGCGTCTCAGGGTGTAGTTTCTAGCTGTCCCAGAAATTTTTCACATGTTTTCATCTCAGTTTCCAGATCTTTTAAATTGATAGAAAAAGGACCGGAAACGTAAAGTTTTGCAAATGAAGTGAGAGACTCTTTATCCAAAAATGTCCCTGGTTGAGGCTGCAGAGCAGCTACACCTTTGACCTTT
>CABFPE010000346.1:703856-717013 GCA_900660155.1 Hofstenia miamia | reverse complement strand
TATATATATATAATTACACATGGTGATACAGAGAACTGAAATTGCATAATCCAAATTTCAAACTATTACAACAAATGTAATTTGATAATTTTCTATATATCAGTTCTTTGCGTAGCTTTGAATAGTTTTTAATTTTTCAGTAATTTTAAATTGTGAGCATTTCAGTTGGTTTAGCTAGAATATTTTTGTGTGCTATAGTTAAGAATGAAGCATTTATAAATCTTCATTATGGATGACATTGCTGTCAGGAGCGTACTCAGAATTTTCTGACAGGGGAGATATCTTAAGCATAAAGTAAGTGACCAAAATTTTTTTTGAAACATTGGAAAAAAACAGACACTAAAATGCATTTCACAATCTCAGTTTTAAAATTGTTTACCCAACATTTTCCATTTAAACAATAAAAATGAATTGTAAAAACCTGACGGGGAGACATTCCACCATGTCCCCTTGTGTGCGCCACTGGTTGCTGTGGAATTTAGCCTCAGCATTGAAAAATACTATAACTAAGTAAACATATAAACGTGTAATTTTTTTCAGCTAGTTTCTTCTCTAGTAGGATGTTCAAGCAGGCGCGTCGCCAGGATTTTTTTCAAGGTGGCTCAAACTCTCAAGCAGTATCCAACGTTTTTACAGAGCAGTTTAAGACATCCTTATTATTATATTGCAGCAGACTATAATAGTAGTGGAAGCATGTGATAGGTTGACTTTAAGTGATAATCGATGTATTTCCATCGAACACATGAGCATAGTTTGCCAGGGGGCTCAATATTTTCTAATTTTTTCTCGATTATGGTTGCCGGAAACCTCGACATTAGAGAATCTGCTGCGTAATTGAATAAGTCAAAGGAAAAGCTTTGTTGAAATGCCCCTTCTTGAGGTACAGTTTTGAAGGTTCACAATTCATTTGGATTGTACACGTCTAGTCAAAATTTCCATCCGGTACAAAAGTATCATTGAGGCTGTTGAGTAAAGCATCAGCAGAAAATTGTGAAGCTCTTCACATTTTGAGCAATGACATTTGAAGTGGGCTGAGGATCAAAGAATCAGGCTCAGCTGATCGATGTTTTGAATATTCAAGGTGATTCAGACCATCTGTCCACTACAAACTAAGAAGACAAGCTTCGCGACCGTCACCGTCCCCATGCGCACAAAGTACACATGGCAACAAGTTAATTTACCCTATTGTTTAATATCCTCTGTAGGTATGGGACTTCCTACAATGACGCGCCCTCTGAGAATTTGGCGTTATTCAGAAACCACCACGTGGATGCTGCCTTACTACGACGGTTTTCATTTTGAAAGTGTTCGGTTCGGCTCAGTTTTTAAAATTGAAACTGCTTGCAACTCTGTACCAATTAAATCTCATATATAAAAGGAAATTTTTCTTTAAAATTTGAAACTACAATATTTGGGAGTTCTCTAATCCTTCACCTATTTACTCAACCAATGGTATAAATGCACTAAGTTTGCATCTACATTAACTCTCTAATTCCCATAGTTGTAAATTCGCAATTTCAGATAAATCCATGCGTAATCTCAATATTGTATATATTTTGAGGAAAAACTTGCTTCCTTTCCCTATGGCATACTAAACTCATATCATTTATGATTTCCTCAACTTTGACTTTGAAATAGGGTTTTTGGCAGCCATTAATAAACTTTTTTCAATTTTTTTGAAAACATTTTACTGCATCTCAAATTAGAAAGAAGGATACACAAAGTGCTTCCATACTCAGAGCACTGTAAAGTCATCAATGCATAATTTTGAATGACTCTAACTGTTGCTAACTGCTAAATTTATTCAATAAAGTAAAGTAGCAAATTTGCAACTCCGAGCAATGAAAATTTTCATATTTTTAAAAAAGTGATTTTATGTATTGTATATCAAATCAATATTAATTGCTTATAGTCCTTTTTACTGAATTCTATTGTAGATTAGTTGTCAACGCAAAGATGTACTCAAGTAAATGTAAGGACCATACAATTGTTTCAGGCACAGATGATAATTTGAATCAATCCTAGCAGAATATTTTTAGAAAAGGTTCCTATCTGTTGAAATTGAATAGTAATGCCTTGATAAGGGCTCATTCAATCTTTTAAACATTTTCAAGCAATTTTATGAACATATATTTGCAAATATCCATACATCACAGGCCGGAATTGCAAATATGCAACTAAACTAAAAAAAACGAGTGAAATATTTATATGCTCAATTCAAAAATGGCATATTAAAATGAAAAAGTATATTTTGAATACGTTTATTGTGCTTAAGCATTACAGGGTTAATATACCTCCTTATTGTTCATAGAAATATCATAAATATTCTAAATATAGTTAGTATTTCTTCTGTTATACGATTAAAACAAAGATGATTTAAAAATTTGAGTGCATTTTATTAGATATGTTCGAATAATTTCCTGTGTAATCACTTCAGAATCACTTTGTTATTTGAGCTCATACTATTTGTGACTTGACATTGCAGAAAAGGTGCAGCAAAATTCCATGGTCTGAATATTGAGTGAGAAGCTTAAATTTATACAGGAATCTGGATGGAACACTCTTTGTAGCTCAATTACAACAGTTTTAAGATCCTTTTCTTTAAATGGAGATTTTATTATTATATTCTTACTACATCCAAGTGTTCTAGACTGGCTAAGGCACTACTTCAACTGTAGATAGTAAAGATTTTTTATGTAGATGATACTTTCTCGGAGGAGGCGCACGGCTGGTAGCCCCCTCCCCCTTCTGGCGACGCTCCTGGTGTCAAGCTTCTTAACTCCCATTTGCCGTTGATTGTGTTCTCAACCGAAATTCAATCTTCATAATTATTAATTTTTATGAAGTTTCTTAAATTTTCAAGTGTAAGTCCCATAGATTAAATTATAAAAAACTACTGTTAATATTATTAGATAGCTTCAAAAAATAACTGTAAGTAAAATTTCAGCATCAAAAAGCCGAACTCAATTTATGTTAAAATTGAATTTTTACAAAAAAAGCAATTAATAAGATTAAATTCAACTCAGTTATACCAAAATATTCGACATTAATGCACATTAATATTCCAATTTTTAAAGATAATTTGCAAGTTTCACAATTATTTTAATTGCATTTTTAAAATTATTCAGATAATTTTCTCCTGAATATTTCACGGGGATTGTGAAAATGATTTTATTGCTGGTTTTATAATCCTTTCTACAGAATTGTGATAAATTCTGTGATATTTTTATAAATTGATTTTTTGATAAATGTATATGATGTACAGTACGATATAATCACTATTGTAAATGTCGGTTCTTGATGCCATCTAGTGTAAAATAAAAGTAATTCAATGAATTAATACTATAAAATTCACTATAATTGCATCATGCACTGAATTAAAATTATTTAAAGTTTGTAGAAAATATCTTCAGTAGAACTTATAATCGTGATGCCCGTGATAATTTTTTATAGACTGCTTGAAGTAGAGTTGTTCTTTTCAAAGGTCTCAACTGTAAATAGTAAGGCCTCTACAATACGCACTTTCTTATTCCAATTTCCATTAATTATAAGCCATCTAAAATGACTTGATCTATATATAATAGAAAGGGATTTCAGTAAGCATGTCAAGAAATGTATTAATTAGTGTCAACCTGTAAATTGCTTATGCTTACTTGTTCAATGGCAAAAGAAAGATATTTAAATTTAGTGTCAGGCTGGGTCAAAATTTCGTTTATTGCTGAAAGATATATCAAATAGGTTTATTGAGTGTATTCACTATTGCAAAATATTTAAGCGTTGTTTTTGGCATTGAAAACATATTTTTGAAAATTTTAGTTCTTAAGTTGCTCCAAATGACTTAAATTTCTGACTCTAGAACATACTTTGATATGTAAAACAAGAATGGCACATGACCCACTAGAGATACGGCCACATATGTTGCAGAAACCTCTCAAATCGAGAGGGTGGCTGTAAATATTCGTAGCCTAAATATTTTTAAAAATAAATTATAAATTATTTTTCTGCATAATTTTCACATTTTACTGTTATTTTTTGAATTCAAAATGTCAGATTTAGGTAAATGTCCCGTGGTCAATGAGGAAAGGATTAGTGTAAAATAACCTTTATCTTTTGTTTGTCTACGTGGGAATAATTCCTTTTATCATTATTGTTACTACACATAACACGTATTAAATTTTCACTTTTTCTCTATGCAATATGGGTAAAAAATGTTCGGATAGAAATTGTCAATCTGGCTATGAATTAACAAAGAAAGATATAGCAGAAGGTAAAATCAAGGAAAATATTCTAGTTTACAGTTTTCCTCAAAAGGAAGAAGATTAACTAGCACGGTTAAAATGCTTACCTAATATTATTAAAGTGGATGAAATTACGAAAAGCATGGGAGTTCGCAGAAACCACTGGCTTTGTGATATTGCAATGAAAGCAAGTGGCGGACGATATGAAGTTCCGGTAGCATTGCCATCATTATTTCCAGATACTCCAAAGTCTTGTATTCCAAGGCCAACTACTAAATCGTCTAGTGAATGGCGCAATCCAGACATTGATGAAATGGATTGATTTTTAAAAATTGATTCAATATCATCTTCAACTTATTGGAAACATTTTTTACGGAAACTTTCCGGTTGTGGCTTTATTGTCATTATGCTATCAAGTTTTGGTAAAGAAGGCTCAGTACATGAATGATCACTTTATTTTGACATATTTGCTCCTGAAAAGGGTTGGCAATCTTTTTATTATCATGGTTTTCGAAATCAATTTTCGACTATGCATCCTTCTCCACTTCTTTTCAAACTGTTATTAAAACTGTTTCCCGCTTTTGGAAAATTGTAAACGTTCAGGGTTTGGATGCTCATTTTAGAATTCGCGATCATTTTCGTTCTCCTATTCATAGCGTTGAGCGTTGACTCAGAATTAATTCAATCTTGAAAGGATTTTCGCAAAATATATGGATTCCGTTAGATCTGGGAATTACCTTATAAGATCATTAACGCATGAAACCAGTAATGCCGCGTGGTGGACTTGTAATTGTTTCGTGGAATTGTGTTCTTATTTACTCAATTGTAAAGAGACATGGTTTCATAATATGTTTATCTGTATTTTTTTCAGACCGATGATTTGGAAGCAATTATTAATTACATCACAGTTGAAAATGTTTTAAATGTTGACAGAATTGATCGGACCAAACTATGTCTATCACTTATTGAAAAGTTAATAGGAGATCCAACATGTCATATTTGTAACTTCTGTCAAAATTGGGAATTATTTGATTGCGAACTTTTGGATATAAATGATCTTGACCAAAATGAATGTTCTTCAATTTTTTATGGTGCTTGATTTTTGGCTGCAAAATATTTAGCATTTTCAGTTGATTCCAGACCTTCCGAAAATTCTTCACTAATTGACATTCTCAACAGAGGTGGATTAAAATGCCCAACTGATGAATTATATGCTTTGTTTATAAAGCATATAATTATATGAAATTGAGAAAAGACAGTTTTTTTCGGAAGCGATTAATTTTTACTTTATCGGAAATTAAAGTTATTTTTAACTTTCCTAATTTTCGATACCGGCTAATTCAACGACTAAGCAATGTTCTATTTAAAAAAGTAGCTATCAGAAAAAACTTAAACGAAAACTCACAACAAGAATACAAACGAATCATTATTAAATTGGCATCCCATTGAATTGAAAAAACTGGGCTTCATGATGATTCTTACACTAATTTACCTTCTTTTACAAGGCAATTTTTAATAAATAAATTATTTTTTTGTCAAAATATGTTTTGCCGCCGTTGTGATGCCTTTTATTTCTGAACGTTGGTTAAATAGCTGCTTTTAAAAAAGTCAGAAATGACAAAACATATTTTTGTGCAAAAAATTATATTCAAAATCATCATTCTCAAATACGTTTTCTGAAATAATTTGAACGAGCTGGCCTGTTAATTAAGGTCGTCTTGCAAAAAATTTACTCTTGCAGATAGGGTAGCTATAGTAGTTTCATAAAAAATTTGAAAAGCCTGTGGTACAGATTGTGTGTTGCTTCCAGGATGAAGAGCTTAATAAGACAATTCTTCAGGGTTTCCTTCTTTTAGTTCAAGAATTAACAATGAACAACAGTTAACATCAAAAAGAAATAATACAAAAACATTTTATTTTGGCGACAAATATATCACTGTATCATTTGGTATCAAAACTACAACACAAACAGGCATAATTAATTAGAGACATCATGAATACTGAATAAATTCAAGTAAAAACTTAAACAAAAAGTGCTAGATCATCTTTGCTTGTATTAATAATTTCGAGCTTTCTATTTCGCTGACCTTTGTTCTTGTTGTTTTGATTAATCAATATGTAATGCTGGATAGATTATAATCTCGTAAGCATAAAATATTCTATTCTTTTATATTTTTTGATATCCTGAACTGAAAAATGTTCTAGTATTAATTACAAACTGCACATTTTTTTTAGTGAAAACTTTCTAAATATGTATATTATTTCCACACATACAAAATCAAAAAAGTTTACGATTATTTTGAGGTTATTCACAATTTATTCACATTTTTGCAATTGATAGAAGTATTTTCAACTTAATCAATACTTTGATTCTGTCTTAGTAAAATTGCACTTTTGGAGGATGTATACACTGATTAATAAAGCAACAAAACTATGCATATGCTGAAAGCAGGTTTTATTAGGTTGGGGCAAGAGTTTCAACCAGCATATTATCCGATTTCGGAACATCTTCATCTAAATAGAAATGTTTGCAGAAAACTTATTTTTACAAAATTGTTGATTTGCTATAATGTAAGAAATGTATTCTCTGTTAATATTAAGTCCATTATTGAAGATAGTTGCATGTCCTATCGAATGCGGATTTTGGAATATGAAAATTTACAATCTGCTGAGGGTCTGCAGTTTAAGTAAGGTTGAAGGTTCTTTGAACTACTTCCAGTATTTAGTGTAAAGAGTGGCCTGTGATTTCATTACTTTGAAATGGCTTGTTTGTAGTAAATGCTAGATTTTTGGTTTTTTGGTATAAATAGATGTCCAATTTATAATCTCTCCAATATTGAATGCATCGTTTGAAATTTAATAATTAAAAAGTATTTTAGCAACCATTGAAAGTTTTAGATGAAATTCAATTCATTTTCATTAGTAAATAAATATCGGTAATAATGTTAAATTGTTTGTGGGGAAATTCTCTAATGTGATCGTGTAATAATTAGAAACGTTAATAGCGAGGAAAGATGCCGCAATATAATTAACAGGAGTCAAATTGTTTTCCTAAATGGGCAGATATTATTACACCTCTGTTCTCAATTTCTATTGGCTAGAAAACATCATTTCAAAAGACAATTAGTAAGAAAGCAAAATTTTTAATGACAAAAAGTTTTGATGTATTTGATTTGAAAAATTTCTTTTTAAGTATAATAATTGTCAAAATTTCAAGAAGCAATAAAAATTTGCTTTATAAATAGTTGATTTTATTGAATTTCTACTGCAATAAAATATTTAGATCTAACACAAATTTATAGTTAAGTACTAACATAACTTTATACTGAAATTTTTCATATTTAGCTCATTTTATTACCAAGATAAATTTTTTATGTAACATTTTTTTCAACACAGGGTAAATAAAGGTATTTTACAGTAAGATTTATATCACAGGGAAAAATATAGGACAAAATTGTTTTGATCTTGTAAGAAATAGCATACTTTGCTGACCTCATATTTGACGATGCTGACGTTAGCAAACATGCTAAGATTGCAATATCACTATGTGTATGTAATGTTCTATGTTAAGAGAAGATACCTGCCAAACTTCAAGGCAATTGGATCATTATTTCGGAAAATAAACGACGTGTGTAAGAAAGGCAATAAAATAAAGCTAGTCAAACTTTCCATTATGTAGTCCTATATTATGCCAAAATTATTCTTTCAAAGTTATTTCAAAAATTATTTCTAATGAATTTTCAATACTGTTTCGTATATGCAAAATGTGGCAACTACAATAATTGCAATGCAATTTTTTAAATTAAATATCAAGCCATCTAAAACTAGTACATGCAGATAAAAATTACTAGAATTCAATGTATTTTTGATCATTTAAGTATCAATAAACACTAGTTTAAAACCTTAATCTTCATATAAGAGCATAAATTTAGTTAAGATTGGATACATAATTTTATATTTTATCAGACCCCAAATATAGGCTTTTTGTTCTTCATCCGATATATTTTGAAAAAGACTCTCACTAATGTTATTAATTGAACAGTTTTGACTGTTGTGAAAACATTGAGTTTGCAATATGAATGAACATGATTAAACTTTAATAATTTTTGCTAAAATGTTTGTTTGCTTAATTGACTGAATTTTCCGAAGATTATTTTTAATTAATTTATAAATGTAATGAATTTATATTCGTAAGGAGTCTACATTTATAATACTTTCTTCAATTGAATATTTCGCTTTTCTATTTATCTCAAATTAGATCTAAAATAGTTACGAGAAATAAATTCTCATTCTAAACGCGCCACTTGCTCCGTTCTCCATGGAGTAGCGCTGAAAATATGGTACCACTCGAGGGAATTGGTAGTTGAGAATAGAAACCCTCACTCTGCACCTGAGTTTGAGGATTAAAGATATTAAATACTTCATCCTTCATTCTGCCACTTAACACATACTTTAGTCTTCGTTTGTGTCAAAACTTGTTTATATTCCTACGTTTGATGAGAAACTAACTGAGTTACTAACACACTCAATGCAATATAGACCCTAAATGCATTCTTGACGTTGTTATTGATGATAAAACTAGTCGTTCAACACAATATTTTTGAATAAAAACTCTTAATAACTGCGAAAAATGCAATTGTGTGGTTATATTACTTTATTTAAAAATAGTTTACCTGCCCTTTACCGTGTGCCCATGTGATTCAGATAGCAATACCTCCAAAAATTGGAAACTTGCTTTTTTCAAATTCAAAGCCATGAAATTACAAGCAGGATCATGCAATTGTGACAAAAATTTATTATTGAATTTCTAAACTACATTTTTTGATGAATTTTGGATAAGATTTATGCCAATTCACTTAAAAGATTTGTCTTCTACTGTAATATTACATGCATGATATATTATTTATTAATGAAAAGCTCCAGTAATAACCAATTCATGTAGTGCTTGAAAATATTCCATGCTGTGGACGAACACGTTTATGCAATTACACACAATCAACAAAAGTACCCGTAAGCACACCAGGTGGGGCAGGTACTTTATTAATTCATCAAGATGCACGAAACGTTCTGCAATATATTTACTCTCCTGGAGCCACAGACCGCAAATCTTTACTCAAGCTATCAGGCATGAACCCAAAAGCATTCTACAGAAACTTCAAAAAGATTATTGAAACGAACACGGTAGAAAGGAAGAAAGGAAGTGGGTGACCCTCAAAATGACTCGAAATGAACCGAGCAATTTTGTCAAAATTTCTTTACAAAACCCATTGAAATCAAACTCAAATTTAAACTCAATGTTTCAAAAGACCTAAAACAAAGTTATCTGACCATCGACAGTGTACCGAACGCTTTCAAAGGCAGGACTCAGTGTAAAAAATCGTGCAAAAAATGCTAATATTGATACAAAAACAGAAAGAAAACGGGGTTAGCTTCTGTTAAACATGGTCGCTGAATTGATTTTTCAGAAACGTTTTCATAACCGATGAGTCCATGCTCCAGCTGTAGAAACGACATTTCTTATTGGTCTACGACAGTCAAGACTCCTCTCAAGCCATCTCCAAAATTTACCCAAAACTGCATGGTTTGGGGTGCTTTGAACTATAAAAGGTTTTATCTGAAAATTGTAAATTATAGAAGGAGGTACTGTAGACATTTCAAAGTATATTGATATTTTTGCAAATTTTATCCCATTTTCGGACCGTTGTTATCGAACTGGATGGATTCTTCAGCAAGATGAGGCAAATTTTGCAGTGGCCTGCCAAATCATCGAACCTTTTACCTACAGAAAATGTTTAGGAAATCATGAAGGACGATGTGGAAAAGAATAATCCAAAAAATATTCAAAAACTGAAGCAGTGTTTTTTGGCGTCTAAAGAAAAAATTATCCTGAAAAAGCAGAAAAAATTTCATCAATTAAGAACAGATTTTTGAAATGTGTTCACTCCGAAGGCAAAGCTGTCTAATTTCTTCTACATAAACTTATAGAAAACTTATTTTGTGGTAGATTGATATAAATTTTAATACTATGCGTGATTTTGTTGTTAAGAGATTGAAGAAATTCTGTTTCTCATTTTTTACCAATATATATATATATATATATAAACTTTTTCTCATTCAGTTTATTTAAAAGAGCTAGTCTTCTAAAATATTATTATTTATGTCCTTTTAGCTATCTTATGAAAATTAATATTGATAATATTAGCCTTAGCAGCCTTAACCAATGGTAAAATCAGTGTTTCTCTTCTTCATGTTTACATAGATTATCATGAATATATTCAACAGGTATTTCAGATATATTTGGTTGTACTCCAAGTAATAAGGATAATATGACAACTGTCAGGTAATGTCTATGTCTTAGTTTAATTTATTTAATATGCAAGTTAAATGCCTTTAATGTTGAGGAGTTTTCTCTTACCATCATCAGAATTTCAAATACTAATATGATGATCCCTGTCAAATAATGCTTAAATTTTACTGAGAAATTAAATTTTCAGTAATAAGAAATTATAAAATTACAAAAGAATATAAAAACTACGTTATGATTATCTTCTAAAAATTTTTACATTAAAATGTTTTGAAGGACTGATTGGACTATTATCAAGCTAAATTCGATTTTAATTAAATTTTACTCAAACAAATAGAAATTTAGTATTGATGTAGGACTATGATTCATGCTAAATAGAATCCTTCAAATCTCAAGATAAATTTATTCATTATACCAAAATGAAATGCATCTGTAATTTTTGTAAATATATCTAGTAAAGTATAATTTGGCAACATTGTAAAAATTTAGTGGGTAAACGAGTGAATCAATGATGAATATTATATAACATATGTTATATGATATGATATATATATAATATATATGATATATAAATGACATATATATAAGGCCCTAGATACAATGGTATTTCTATCCACCGCCGAACTTTCGAATTTTCCATAGTATCCACCGCTTTTTTTATGGAAAGCCAGAATATTTCATTTTATCCAAAATTTTTTACAGAGCGCATTTGGAAAACGGGTCTAATTTCCTACTTATGATTCTGAGGTTCTATCTAGCGCCCGTATAGATTTTTTTGTATCCAGCACCTTGTAGATATTTTAAAATTTTGTATCCAAAGCCTGAATATATATATATATATATATATATATATGATATATATATGATATTATATAACTATATGATATACTGCTTAAAATTCCTTTAATTTATGCATATTCAGGCTTATATATAAGCCTAAATATTAATATTTAATTTTTAATGAAAACTGTGGATATTAATATTCAGAGGTTTTTGGATGCTTAGATAAAGGTGAATAATTATTTTGTGCGGCGCAAGCGTTTTGTGAAACACAGGTGGGCAGCAAGGTGGCAAATTTCCGGTTAATTTCATCAAACGCGCAACTTTCATTTAAGAAAATTAGATCGCGTGACGGTGGTAAGCGACTGTCGGATTCTTATTTCCTGGAAGCGTATATTGGAATCTGGTATTCGGGATTAGTGCATCCATAACTTTTAATTGAATCAAAATCGATGAAAATTAAAAAAGTTCATGAATCGAATTTTAATTTACAAATACAAAATTTATTGCTCTTCTTCAAATGTACTTTGTCTACATTTATTTATTTTTTATAAAAAATAATTGATGACTTGATAGAAATAGTGTTTCAATCAATCAAGCTATTAATTCAAGTTTAGCTCCCAGCTAGAGTCAGGTACGCTTTTATTCATGGTAGCACGAGGGGGAATGACTTCATTCTATTATTAGCGACAATCCTCCATAATGAGATTATAAATAGTTCATCCCTTACCAGGGACATACACAAGATTTTCAGATGGGGATACTTCTTAGTCATGCCCAAAAGCGGGGTGAAGCACCACGAAAAGTTTTGAAAATATTTAGAAAATAAACCCTAATATGCATTTGTGCTATTTTTTACCGGCAATTTTTTGATATACCGTTCAAAATCAATTTTGAAAACCTGACGGTGGATATTCCACTATGCCCCCTTGCGTACGCCATTGTCCGCTACATACAGTAATGCTGTGTTACCACAAGGGTTAGCATTGGGGAGGAGGGTGAAATTCACGCCAGTGATGAACTTCGGGATTTAGGAGGGATGAACTGATCTTGGAGGAAAGGTGTTTTGAAGATGACTGGGCCGAATGTTGTGTATCCATAGTAGCCACCTCCAAGGGACATCGATATTTTAGAAATGAGGGGGGTGAATGAAATCTTGACAAATAGTAAAAGGGTTGAATCGGACAGGCAAGCCTGAGAGCTCCTGTGTTCCCACAATAAAAGATAATTAACCTCATGCATTACTCAGTATTCCTTACCTAATGTTATAAATTTTCAGGCGATTTTCGTTATTTTTATAAATAATGTACCTTAAATGGTTAAGAAATAATATTTACTTTGCTAACGTTGCGTGTCGAGTGTTTTGGATCTTTCTTCCGGAAGGTATGAAGATTTTTCTTTCGAATCAGTATCAAAATAATGTATACTTTTTAAAATTATTTTGTTGCTCATTCTATGATAGACCAGCCTTATGCATAGCATAGTAATTAGGCCCCTGCGAAGGGCTCGCGAGCTTTGTTCAAGCCGAGCCATGAATTTCCAAGCAAACGCGTGTAAAATATATTAACTCTGTTGGCTTACTGTAGCAGCATTTATTTCGATCACAAACAAGTGACATTTAGATCTAGCATCTAGTTATATTTAATCTAGCCCTGTGTACAGAGTTGTCCATATTTATAATCTTATATAGGAATCCTATTAATATATATATATATATATATATATAAATGATGTATTTATAGAAAGTTCCTATATATAAATCATATTAATATAAATAAAATAAATAGAGACACTAAGCATTTCACTGCATGCAGGGGCTCCTACGTCGGCGGGGG
>CABFPE010000346.1:671609-687755 GCA_900660155.1 Hofstenia miamia | reverse complement strand
CTAGAATACATGGCAATTACATGCTATTATATTTTATTACATGACCTGAGATAAGAAGACCACTGAGCTAAATTTTGTTTATTGAGCTAGAAATTAATACTAGAGACACACAATTAGCACCTTGGCTGGTAAGGATGGTTTTTCATGATTTGGCTTTGGCGTGACGCCCATGTAAATTGGTCACTATCTGGAATACCTTCTTGAGGAATGGTTTTGGTTCTTTCTATAGTGAAATTGGCGAACTACCAATGTTCATTTGTTTTGTTGGAATATGGGTCACTCTTGGTGATGGTAAATCTTTGCAACCTTCAGTCACTGCTATGTGTTACCCAGTGTTGCTTGAGCTGCTAGACACGCCCCACGATGCTACATGGTGACCCTGATGTGATACAGAACTGTTCTTGGTGTTTTCTTACTGTATTTTGGTTTTGTTCTTTCCATTCAGTGTGAGTCAGCTAGGATAGATTTCCCCTGACAGTGATTTATTTCACCACCAATCAATGCACAATTTTACCTCATACATAATTCTACTCCTTCAATTCTGTGATCCGAAGCTGTTACCAAGCCTTGATTGTTCTTACCTGTTCTTAGTGCCATATTGGCATTGTCTCATTATTCTAGTAATTGGAATGATTGCTGTACCTATACTTTGCTGCTGTCCGTCAGTTACTTTTTGTTTCTCCTAAACAGTTGGATGTTTCTCCTACATTATTGGAATTGTTTTTGGAACCTTTTTCTTACTTTCAATTTACTTATTCTTGTTACTTATTCTTGTTCTTATGGATATGGATTTTTCTATTTCTCATAATAGGACTCCCACTCAGGACTTCCCCTGTGTGAGCATTGGCGGCCTGAATGCTGCCCCTGGCACCATTGGATTTGATTCTACTGTTGTTTTACTTACACCTACCACCGCCGAACCTGTTTCTGCTATGTCTACACCCTCCGAAGTTTTTTTGCAGGAGTTCCCCACTCCTGCTACCTCATTGAACCCGTTTTTTGCGTATAAGCCATTGTTGCCTTCTCAGGAGTTATCAACAACCGAAGTTGAACAGCTTAGAGAAGCCCTTTCTGAGCGCATTTCTCAGCGCCATTCCTGTGAAGCCCGCCTTGATGCCTTGCAGGCGAGCTACGACAACAAGCTACCACAGCTTGGCAACATGAGAGACGCTTGCTCAACTCAATTTCTGCATTAGAGATGCAAGTTCAAGAGCCTTTCTTGGATAATGCTCTTGATGCTCTCTCTGAAAGATTTTCAAGTATTATATTGCAAATGCTTTCTGCTCATTTTTCTCATGCTCCAACAGCACCTACCACGACTCCAGTGACACCACCATTTGTTACCCCATTACCTCTTTTACAGTTGGAGGCCCTACATTCGCCCAGTCAGCTCTTATGCAAGTTTTGACGTTAACCACCATAGCTATGCCAGGCCCTTGTACTCTGAGTGCAACAGTAGTGCCCACAGCACCTGTCAGTGTTACAGTTACTCCAACTGCTATGATCACTTCGCCTCCTTCTCTGAGTAACCCTATGGGGTCTGTGACAACTTGTTGGCCATGCTTTACCCAGTCGATCCTACCAACAGAAGCATCTGGAAGTGAACCAGCAAACCTTTTCAATTGACACTCCTGCCCAAATTTACTGGGAAAATAGACGAGAGTTCACAGTCATTCTAAGAGTGGCTCTTCCTCTTTGAGCTCACTATGAAACATTATAAAGCTACACAGGATGCAGCCGCTGCTCAATTCCCCATGTACCTACAAGGCCTTGTGTACAATCAGTACATGATGTTGGACAGAGGGGTCAAAACAGATTATCAATTACTCATTGGTCATTTTGAAGACCATTACAAGGCGCCAAATATAAAACAGCAATATAAGACGCTCTTATGTGATCTCTCCTGCAATGTCAGGATCTACATCATGCAGGTCAACAGACTATTTCGCCTTAGCAAGCTGATGCCAGAATACTCGCGACATGATCTCTTTTCATACATCTGTCAAGGTTTCCCCTCCACCATTCAGAGCCGTCTCCAACTTAAGTGCGACCTGGAGGATCAGTATAGTCTGCATGTTTCAAAATACCACTCACATCTAAAAAGATGCTGGAGATTTAAAGACAGGTCAGACAGCCCCCAAACCGCTGACCTCCTCAAGTTCTGCTGTAGTGCAGAAGAAACCTGATAATGAAGTAACATGTTATGGACAATCAAGTCACGTTTGTACCCAGTATGGTGCAAGCATTTGTCTAGTGGCTAANTATTGCATAAAATAATGGCCTTATGAAAAGTTTTAAAAAATTAAAATATATTTTCAGTTTGATGTCGTGTTCTTGCTATACATTGACATCATTCTTGTTATTAGATTCCTATAGGTAGTAATGCTAGATGACATTTGAAAAATAATTCCCCATCTTCTTAACAGTAAAGGGTTCAAAATATTTGACAGTAGTGATGTGGTTTAGGAGAGCTGTGAGTGTCGAAAAAATTGGGCCTTTCTCGACCCATATAGAATTGCTTAGATTTTGGCCTGTCCCGTATAAAATTGTTAATATTCTGACAAGGCCCGACGCACATTAAAGTCAATGTTCTTACCTAACTCAATTAAGACCTGATATAAAAGATGTAATAAATTAATGTTTACTAAATTTTCCATTGATTTTCAGAAGCATGAGTTTCTTAACAGTTTCAAAAAAATAATCTTTTTTTCGTTTTGTAATGGTGAGGTCTCCAAAACTGTTATAATGCTCATTTTCGGATGAGGAAGGTCTAATAACAGACACATTTCTCGCAAATGCAGCAAGTTTCGCCTAAATAATATACTCTATGCACATTCAATTATTTATTTTAAAGACAAGCCTGTTGCATTATGTCACTACAGTATAAGCTGGCCTATAATTTTTATTTAATAGACTCGACCAAATTATAACTGCAACATATGTGTCCCAACATGAATCAATATATTTAGCTTAAAACAATGACAAAACAATTGGATTAGGCTTAGGATAGTCTATTCATTATATGTGAGATCTAATTTACCTAAAGCTCCCATTTCAACAGCTACAAAACAATTCATGATCTTTATAGCAATTATGCAAGTAAATTTTGAGATAGTCCTGCAAACCTATAGCCTTTCAGAGTAGTGAGAAAAACTTACATTTGATCAATCTTGGAAATTCTAAATGCTATTGTGGATTCCTAAATTCTTTGCTGACAGTTGAATGTTCTTCCTTTAGTTACCTAGATGCAAGGAAATATTTTTACACTTGGCAGTAACCCTTGCTATTTTAAAAATTATTTATTTTCATGCTTTGATAGAAATGATTTTAAAATATTTTTCACTATTTTGCTTTAGACTTCCCTTCTAAGCCTGCATGGACTGCTACAGAAATGCAATTCATCATCTGTTTCTGTAGAGTGATGCTTCAGTTTTTTTTTGGTAAGTTTTGATCCAATGATCAATTCTTCCTGAAAAAGTCTAAAGGAGAATTAGGATTCATTAACCAATATTACATGGTGTTCATTCCAAAACTGACAGAAAAATCACAACATATTCAACCATTTTAATTGAAAGCACAACTTCCTATAGAAATAGGTATATCAAAATCATATGATCAACTGCAATGGGAAATGAAAAACATTACATTATTTAGTTCATTATGAGGGGTATGAAAATTTGAATGCAATGCCAACAAAATCACTATTGCTATTCACTCAGGCTCAAATTCATCATTCATCAGAAGAAGTCAATGGCCTCAACAAGATTTAAGTGATAACTTTCAAGGAATCTTTGAAAAAATTCCAACATTTTTTAATAAGAGCATATTCTGCTGGCTTAACAATCACTAAAGAGATAACTGTTTTTCTCAATATCCATCAGATCTAATAATATCAAATATGTATAAATGTATCTTATAATAAAATATATTTGTTCTATCAACCATGCCACCATGTTCCCTATTATTTTGGCCAAAGCTGTACAATGCTGGCTGATGTAACAACACAACAACATGCACAATCACATGTGAGCAAGTAAAATCTCTGGGATGTAACATCAAACCAGGAAATATCACAGTCAAAAACAACACAAGACAACTAATAGAAGAAATAGAGCACCTCAAAAATGATTTCCAATGTATCTTGGGGTTCATCAATTACTACCACATGTTTATCCCCAAACTAGCAGAAAAAACATCAAAAATGTCAAACATTCTTAAAAATAAAAACATATTTACATGGACGTGACAAGAATAAGAAGAGCTAGATAAAATGAAAAAGTATATGAAAAACATCAACTCACCTATCAAGAATGGAAAATTCATCTTGGACTGTGATGTCAGCACAGTCACCATTGAGCAACACTAAGTCAAATTCAAGATAACCAAGAAAAGCCAATCCAATAGTTAAGCTGAAAACTTAAAGCCATGGAACAAAACTAATTGAATCACTAAAAAAATTCAAACATTTCCTAATCATAGAAGACATTTTCCTCATAGGAAATGCCAAAATCAGCCTACACTGGCTGAAAAAAACATGAAGGAGACAGATCTTCCATTATCACCAGATAGATAAAATACCTCAATGATTTCAAGCTCACAATAGAACACCAAAAGCAAATTCCATAATAATGCTGACATCTGGACAGCCCTACAGCAATATCATAAAGAATAGAAAAAGGAAGAAGGAAACAAACCAACTTCAACTTCATCCCAATCAGTCAATTTGAAGAGCTGCTGGATGTCAACATTGACAAAAATACAAAGCCAATATTAGCCATGCTGACCATTGTGATAAAGGGAAGAAATAATGCCTGAGGAAATTGCAACAGCCCAGAAAAATGACATAGTATTCAGTCAAATTATACAAAACCCAGAACAAGTCATTGATAGCATCACAATGTACAACTACAAAAAACACAAGTGCAGAATCACAGTAAGCAGAGTACTGTATGCTGCTTCAACAGCAAACAATAGAATTACCTTGACAGAATGAGAAGTCATTGTAAAATTCCATGAACAAGGTCCAAAGGAGTGTAATAAACTGAAATAACAGTGCATGAACACTTTTTTACAACCTACCTCCACAAAACCATTGAAGACATATTCAAAAAATACAAAAACTGCATCCTGTTCAACTAAAATTGCTTCCAGGACAATGTGCTGAATTCAATAAAATCAACACAGAAAGAACAAATCAAATAGTAAATTATGATATTGAACAACTCTCAAAAGACAATGATGGCTATACAATTGTTCTGGTAGTAGTAGACAACTTGAAAAACTACTGCAAAATGCTAGCACTAAGAAATATCAAAGTTCAGACAACAACAGAGGCAATTCTAAATGATTGGATCAATGTATTTGGCCTATGGAACAAATCATAACAGACCAAGAAAAACAATTTGAATGCAAGCTGTTCAAACTCTAGCACAACAACTTGAAATCCTTTAAACTCACTCAACTGTCAGCCACCCTCAAACAAGCAGAGCTGTAAAATGAGTGAATCAAACACTTTTAAAACTAGTGTGAGCTGTCACATCCATGTTGGTGGTAAAAACTGGAGACAAGTTCTGCCCATGGTTGAGTACTTCTATAACACATCCATCCATGTAACAACCAAAATATCACCATATAAAACTATGTATGGCCATAAAGACTCTAGCCCAGTTTCAATAATGTTTAGAAGTTATAGCAATGAATCAATAATGAATACATCATTGAACTAATTAAAAATGACACTCACTCATGAAATAATGTGCATTAACACACAAAAAAGTGTCATCTGCCAACAACACTACTTCAAAAAATTCATATATGAAAAGCCACATAAATTTGTCAACAAAGTATATGTCTACATGCCTGGTGTCAAAATGTATGAAGAGCAAGTTAGGAAAATTGCCTTCAATGGGAAGGACCAGTCAAAATAAAAAACTGTTACCTAACAAAACTACAAATGTACACCATTAATGTAACACACTTTAAAACCTGAAATGAACAGTGAAAGATATTCAACACATCAGAATCAAAAACCTAGAAAATGTGAAATAATTCCAAACAAAATTATTGAACTTTGCCTGACCCCTGGCTACACTTCAGTAAAGGAAGACTCTTTTGAAGCCAAATATGAATACAACCTCAAATACCCCATTCCATTGGACACACAAACTAAATGCATTGCTAAGTGTAATATAAATTATAAAAAATAGGAAGCTAAAATTGCAATTTTGTCTTTAGATCACTCATCTGATGAAAAGAATGACCAAACTTACCTCAACCCAAATGCAAACAAGTAACTGATTGCAGCAGTGAAAAGTCCAAAACCATGTTAATCTGTAGGTCCACCTCAGATTCCCATGGCCTCTTGACTGTACCTCTGATATATCTAGCTGTAGTCATTACTCAGCTTCTGATATCAATCTACTCAACAAACAACCCTCAACTTCTGCCACCACAACCAGTCCATCAAAAATAGGTGGGTGACATGTTAACCACATCTCTATTACCAATCAAATGCAAAATACTGCAACCTATATCCACTGAATCAACCTCTTCATCCCTCACCAACAGATAAACAGAATGCTTCATCACACACAAATAAAAAATGTCTGAAGTGGATTGTGAACTCTTACACACATACTTCATCTTACAAAAAAGAGGAATTTGAAATACTCATGTGCCCAAATGAACAAATCAGCTTTGACATAGAATGTACTAGCTCCCACTCCCTCATACCACTAAAACAAAACAATTGCTGCTAAAAACTTCTTCACTAGCAATCATCCCAGAAATTGATCATAAAAAACTCAACTATTCTGTTAACTTCAGAACAGTACAAATCACATCTACACATGGTCACTGGAAAAAATTGGAAACATAAATAGCCAAACACAATGATTTCTGTATCACTCAACCAATCATAGGAATACCACTCATAATCCCTTACACAAAAGGCAAGTAGAGTAAATCAGTAAAACACAGTATCAAGTGCTACAACAATTACTATAAAAATGCCAAACAAATGATCAAATTCAAAATGACAAGGCCCTTCAAAGATGCCACAAGCCTTCTAAGAATCTGTGACCAAAAAAAGATTGCCAATCAAATGCCAAATTGATTACCTAAAGTAGTTAAAATACTTGTTTCATTCACTGGAGTAAATGACATCATGTGGGCTAATTTTGTTAGGGAAAACCTCTATTACTATGACATCTCTAAAAGAGTTAAAATTATCATCATGATTGGAGCTGAAATCAATGATTCTAATAAAATGACAGAAAACATAATAATGAAAAACATTCTTATATAGAAATAATATGTACCATCCTTCACTCAGTTTGCATTTAAATTGTTCTTCCAGAATGCCAAACTCAACACTAAATTGGCACACACCTCTGATATTAGTGCACAGATTACCCTCATGATTGCTCTAAAGGGCCAGGGCTCTACAGAATGCACTACAATATCTTCCAAAGAAATCTATTGAAATTCCAACAGCAAACTGCAACTAAAAATACATCAAGTATTCACAAACCTTAACTTCACAAATGAAAATAATCACATACCTGGGCTATCAAGAACAAGTCCACAATGTCACATGGGGAGACACCCAAATACTAAAACTATTAGATAACACAGTAGCCTTAACAAAAGGCCCTTTACACTAAAATACCAAATTAATATGTCAATTGCTGCATTGGGTGGGCATGTCAGATAAGCAGCAATCTCTTTCATTTATGCTGCTGTAGGTGCATATAGAATGTAACATTGTGATTGGCTGATGCTCATTTTGTGCATGCATGCAGATGCACTTTAATTTTGTAAACAATTTTAAATTTGTTGTGTAAACAAGTACTAGCTGCTATTTACTATTATAAATGCTACTGGATTATAAAAAAGGTCCTTTTATTCACAATGTTTTTTAATAAAAGTTTAAGTTCAAACTTCTGTATTCTGTTATATCAAATGGCAATTTGTAACTAAATCTAATCCAGAAGGGAGAGGGGTTGCACCTCCTGTATTTCATGCATAGGTTCTGCTCAAATTTGTGTAGAAGGCCATACACTTTCTTACTGAAAGAATTTAGTTGCTCCCCAGATGGCTTTTTAGTTAAATTGAGTTTATGAGGATGGAAAAGACTAGCTATGCATGCACTAATTCAGTGATAGTGATAAAACTAGTTGTAATTACAACCTGTAGCTATTTGCTCTTGATCATTACTTCTCATTTTAATGTTTTGCTGAATATATGCAGTGCTTTAATTCATTGTAAATTCTAGCACTTCCCTAATTGGAGTTTTCTTGCCTACTTACATGTAGTAGATGCTAGCTCACTCAATTGTTATAATGTGGTTTATGCTAATCTAATGCAATCCCTAATGACATTAGAATATGTTTAAGGCACCAAGTAGGAACATACTAATGCACCAAATGTCTAAATAAGGTTTATATCTCTGTCCTGGAAAATCTAAAAGGGCTATGCTTCTGATTATGTTCTGCTAGGTGGATCAAGCATGTGTTATTCTGTGGAGACCCACAATATTGCAAGGTTGTTTAATTTTACTAACATTGTAACCAGAACACATAGGAGAATGGGTACACTATAAGTTTTGACGTTATATAACAATTGTGCTAGGAGTTACTTATTTATAATTCATAATTATTGTTGCTCCTGGCTGAGATTTCCAGATTGCAATCATTGCTGCTCACAGTTCAAATTTGTAAATATGAGATTGAGAATTCTGAATGGTGTAAGAAAAGCTATGTCCATTCAGAGAGATAATTCCAAGAAGGATGTGAGAATCATCCATACATCAAACTTTTAAAGATTTTGTTGTGAAATGATCGTTCCATGTAAATCTAAATGGCAAAGAACTGATGATACCAACCCAATAACAATGCCTCAGGTGATACAGAACACCAAATATTCTTACTTCATGCCTGAACATTTTCAAATTACATGTGAGTATACAAAAATAACAGTTTTTGACATCTTACTCTTTGTAGTTTTTATATAAAAATGCTATATTTATTAAATTTTTCAAATGTCCGATTTTAGATTTTGTATAAATTTTCTTTTAGCGTACGCCACCATACGGCCGAAAAACTTCTGTAGCACATAGCAGTCAATAACTATGATTTTATCTGAACCATATGGTAAATTTAATTTTGTAAATAGAACGCAGTAAAATGCAGTTGTATGCAATATTAGTTGCGTTTTCTCTTCATATTGGATTGATTTTATCCAAATATGCTTGCAACTCTTGCGAAAGAATTTCAATGCAACCATTTATTAATGATGGTAAGCATTGTTCTTCAAAGAAAGAATCGCGTTGTCATTATGAAGGAAGCTATAATTTGAATCAGCATCATAATTATGAGCAAATGTACGATAAACTTCAAGAAATTGCTGCGAAGTGTAAGGATATTTCTGAATTTTATTCTATTGGAGAATCCGTGCAAGGTCGGAAATTGGCAGTAATCTCTTTTGGTATGCTTGGACCAGATTTTCCGCAATTTAAATATGTTGGTAATATGCATGGCAATGAGATTGTTGGAAGAGAACTCCTAATTGCTCTAGCACATTATTTATGTGAAAATTATGATTTGGACACTGATGAGGGAAAACGTGTAAACTATTTAATTTCGAATGCTGGGATCCATATTATGCCAAGCATGAATCCAGATGGTTATGAAAATGCTACAAAAAATAAAGAAGACTGGCTGCAAGGTCGCTTTAATGCCCATATGGTTGACTTAAATCGAGATTTTCCTGATTTGGATTCATATGTTATTGGTAGACGTGTTATGCAAGATCATGTGAGAGATCCTCATTTTCGCGAGGAATATTACGTAGCTCAACCAGAAACACGTGCCATCATTGATTGGCTTCGAAGTAGGTCGTTCGTACTAAGCGCTAATCTGCATAGCGGTGATATGGTCATAAATTATCCTTTTGATGTTGGTCCCAATCCTGGTTCTAAAGAATATAGTGCTAGTGCTGATGATGACCTCTTCAAATATATATCATCCTATTATGCTGATCGCCACACCGTCTTATCTGTGAATTCTGAAGACAAAAAATATTGTGATGGAAAACGTCCACCTTCTTTTCATAATGGTACTACTAATGGCGCTGATTGGTATCCTTTGAAAAAAGGTATGCAAGATTTCAACTATTTATATTCAAGCTGCTTTGAATTAACCTTTGAACTAAGTTGTAAGAAATTCCTGAACGAAGATGAGCTATATCTTTATTGGTGGCAAAACAAAGAAGCATTGCTATCTTATATGGAACTAATATTTACTGGTGTACATGGAGTTGTTCGAACATCTAATGGTATTTCTGTACCAGATGCTGCAATTCTTATTTACGAAGCGGATGATGATGATGGTGAATTTGAAGTCATTCGACATCGTGTTTATACTACGTCAAGTGGAAATTATTGGCGTTTGCTTCCACTGAATCTTAATAAGCAGTATTATATTGAGGTACAATACAACGGTAATCTTTTGGCAATATCCGAGAAGCTATTTAGTGTTAACGAAGAACATCGTTCTCACGAAGAATCATTTTATGTTGATCTTGACTTATAAAAAGCTATTGTGTTTTGTATATTTGTATATGTGTCTGTATATTCGAATTCAAATTTCGCAATATAGTACTTCTGCAACTTGAAGATATTTTTTGTAAAGCTGTAAAAAAAAACCAAATATATATTTATGCATTGTCTTTCTTCTGTAATCATTAATCGATGTAATTGCATTATTTCACATATTCACATTTTTGTTATTTAATAGAAATTTCATCCGATATGAACATGTATATACTGGCGCTGAGTATAATAGTTTTTTCGATTTGTAACCAGTACAAATTTTGAGCAGCAACCCATATTTTCAGCGCCTTAACATACCGTTTCAGGCCTCAAAACAAAATTCCCCAAACTTTTTAATAGAACTATTAATGAGGACCCCAAATGAGATCATGTACAGAAACTTGAGGCCCAAATCGGACTTTTTTAAAAACCCTTATGATGTACTGGGGGCCAGTATATATAAATATCTGCAACTTTTAGCTAGGATGACCTGTCAAGATTTCAAAAAATGAATTAAAGTGATTAATAATTTTAGTAAATCATTTAATCGATTTTTGTTAGTTATTTTTATGTTTTTTACAGGTAATTCACGTTGTCTCCAATTGTTTGTATAAATCTTGATATACCTTGATTTAATTGGGCTTGTTTTTGATGGCATTGATAGTGTAAGAGATAGCTGATTAGATACTCTAAGGTAATACTTGAAATTTATTGGAAATATTCATAAGAAGAGCAGTCATTATTTATACCCACTTGTAATAATACTCGCATATTTCTAATCAAATGAGATTGATTGCTTCCATTTGAAATGTAAACATCTAAATTCATCTTGTAGACATTTACATTAGAATTAACTCGTTAAAATTAACATGTTGACATTTTTTATTTGAGTATGCATTTAACGGAAAACAACAGCATACGTATACATGTACATCTGGACTATATTGGTAATGTATTAGAATGTGCAAATATTTCTTTAAACTATTTTAGTCTTTATATGTTTAGAACAACAAAATGGGCTGTAAACAAGACTTTACTATTATCCATTAATCAGAAACCTTTGATAAAAACCAGCCGATTGATTGAGGCGGTTTGTAAACATTAAAATCCCAGCTCTACTTCATACATGAAAAATGTTATTCTAAGTAACAAACGTGTTTGATTTACTCTTATAAATACTTCGATGCTAGACAGTATATATTAAAAATGTAAAGCATTTAATTTAGCATTCTTGAAGTTGTGAATACCTACTGATTGTGATGTGTGATTATTTGAAATAACATTCAGGCATTACACACGCAAAAGAATCCTTTCGTTTCAAAATAAAGTCGATTGGGACATCTTATTTCAGGACTCAAAGAAAGCTAATTGAGGCTCAACGTTTGTCTGAATTTATCAACAACGAGCGGATGATTAATTTTTTACGCTAACAGTGAGGGAATGGTTTTCACCATTCAGTATGTTTATTTACATTTGATGTGAATGTAATACTTACCTTATATTTTTGCATTAAAATAGCAAAGTAGTCTAATGCTAGGGCTTAAAAAATGGTCAAATTTCTAATATATTCTGTTTGATATTCGCATTTTTGTCATTAGAAAACTCACAAATATATTGAAAAAGTAAAAATTAGTGTAAAAACCATCTGGACTGTAGAAATAATCAATAATCAAAGAATTTTACTGTTTTTACGTTTTTCGTCGTTTTACATATTTCTAAAAATATTCCCTTGTACCCAAATTTTGGTAGTTGGCATTAAATGCAGCCGAACGTACCATCCATAGCACATTCATTGACAAATATTTGTGATGATCTACAATATATTTCTGAATTTTTTCACAATCATAAATGTTTGTAGCCGGAATTCAATTTTTTTATGAATTTGCTTTTCAAATATGCATTTTTCTCTTCCCTGTTTTGTTCGTAGTGTTTTCATGTTTTCGCAGAAATATAGAATTCTGAATATTGATGTTAAATCGTTCAGATGTAGTAATTGACTAGTGAATTGTTTCGCGGCCTTAGCGCTCACAAGAGATGCCCCAGTTATCAACTATCGCAATCCGCATAAACGAGCAAATGCACTAATTGTATTTCGGTTTCGAAACCGCGTTCTTCGCATGAGAATGTTTAACTAGTAATATTTTAGCATTCGTTTTGCCATCTATCTATTTTGCAAGCTATTCGGCTATTGAGCCAGGCGCAAATACCAGGAAAATATGTGTACAACAGTTTATTTGCTATTGGGAGCCCACACTTGGGAAATAGTCTGCAAAAAATAATTACAATAATAAAATAAATAAGTTTTTACTTATTGAATTATTGAAATCATTTGCTAACTTACATCAAATTTCATCAGCGGAACGTGAGATTTTTCTCAGAGTTTTCAATGCAGTCTAAATATTTTTTTAATATTAACTAAGACATTAGAACCAAATTTGTTATGCCCGGCATAATTGCCTTTACTAAAAATCAAACCTTGTACATTTTTAAGTCCGTCTTAATTCCATTTGCGTACATGACATTCTTAGTTTTATATTGATTTAAAGGTTGTTGCATTAAACTGAGGTAGTAATTGGAATTGTAATTTCATTACAGAACACACGCTTATAATG
The DNA here is from genome assembly GCA_900660155.1 of Hofstenia miamia. NCBI lineage: Eukaryota > Metazoa > Xenacoelomorpha > Acoela > Hofsteniidae > Hofstenia > Hofstenia miamia. The sequence continues at coordinate 674,552 of CABFPE010000346.1, read as the reverse complement.
ACGAACTGAATGTTTCGATTGATCTTTCATGTATTTAACGATTGGAAGTAATTTGAATTTCAGTATAGAACTGCCTGGAAATTTCCTAATCCGTGCTTAGAAATTCCTGGAAATTGATGCGCGCACAATGTTTGTAGATGTATCGCATAATTTCGAGAGAAAATTATTTGATTTGTTGCAGGATAAGTCCCTCATATGTAAGCCTACCATTTTTTATACTGTAATCTTTACTTAAATTTGGTTTGCAAGCCCATTTATGTCAATATTGAAAGGCGAGTTCGAAACCTAGTTTCTTCAAAATAAAATAAATATAGCTTAAAATTATGTTATGATTACTCAATAGTATGACCTTGACACTTGCTTTTCAATCAAATGCAAATTATTTTTAGACCAGAAGTAGGCCTCCAATTTTGCGCTTTATGTTTCCTCAATAGCATACAATCCCAACCTCGCTCTAATTGATGTATTGGGAATTACTGTTAGTTCTCGATACTGTCAAATATCTTTTAGTACAGATTTCAAAAAATCCTTACTACCTGTAAAGTGCACTAATTATTGAAAATGTCTTTTTACATATCATGACACCATTGTCAAACTATATTCCTGTGTATAGCCAAATATATTTAGTTTATTATCTTCAATCGTTTCCAAGCAAATCAATTTTTTATAAATAGTTCTAAAAACTTATTCTGCCATCCTTTTTTTCGTATTAATTAAACTGTCGCCTACGCTGCATCTCGTTGGATAGTATTTAGGCTTAATAATAATTTAGGCTTGAGAGGTTGGGAGGGCTTCACAACTTGGTTAAGTTTAAAAAAAATTATGCTGTCGAACAGAATCTATCAGTTAGTCCAGATTTAATTCAGTTAAATTATAAATCGCTAATAAATTAATTTACTACACTCTTAACGATTCATTTCCAAAGTTTGTCAAAAGTTAAAACTATTTTATAAATATAAAATGTTAAGGCAACTAAGAGTAACTCTCATCAGTTAATAATTTAATAATCTTGTTTACTATGAATACAATTAATGTTTTTTCAATTTCATTTGAATATAAATGTTATGTTAACTTATTGCACAAGTCACCAATTTCATAAGTTTTTTTGCAATTTTTGAAATTTATCTGTTGTAACAGATTTTATATGGAATTTTTATAACAAGTTTGAATCAGAAAATCAAGTTTCAATAATACTTTCTTCATTCATGCAGCTAATATTACTCGTTCCAAAATTGAATTTTTTTTAAATGTAGCTGTTTGCTCAATTGAATTTTTTTGATGCTCTAGCTTTTGGTGAAATGTGATTTGCAATTAGCCTAGGCACTACCACCAGTTCTATCTAATTACATGTATTTAATTCCACATGAATTTCAAAAGGGAATCATTAGAAATACTCTGTTTTCACCTAAATTAGTCTTCGTCAAACCCTTTCTTGCATTTCACCCCTAATTTCAATAAACGCAGTCTGTCATTCTTATCTCTTTGGCATTCTTTATTTGTTTCGTTTGAGATATACACCTTTAGACGGCTGACTTAAGTTTGTCATTTATTGATGTGTTGATACTAATCTAAACAAACGAAATAAGTTGCTAAATAGGATTTTCATTGTCAGAATTATTTTGTTTATCTGTCTGTTTGAACTTTTCCAGAAGCTAGCAATTCCATATCAAATATGTAAACAGCAAATATGTAATTTGTTGATCAATTCGATAATTTAAAATCGTGGTAGAATTTCCGTTGTCCAAGCTTTACTCTTCAGTTTTTTATAATCAGTTTTTGTAGGCGTTTTATACATTCCATAAATATGGATTTTTATACACTTTTCACGGCAAAGATAATTTAACAATGTTTTTTGTAGAGAAATTTAGAACCAGATGTGGACTTTTGGTCAGCCGATTTTGGCCTAGCCAGCTAAAAACTATCCCGGGCGGAAGGTAAAATGCACTGATCTTAAAAAAATATATTTATATAATTAAATGTCTTGTTAGTGGCGTATTGTATAGGGGATGATTATTAAAGCAGACGCACTGCACAACGATTGTTTCTTTCCGGTGCAGTCGTTAATTAATGTAGTTTTCCCATGCAAAAATAATTAAATTTCAAAATTAGATCAAATTATTCAATTTTACCTCCAAGAATTCAATGAAGTATTTTTCTCTTAATTTTCCTTCAAATAAGTGATTTGCATATGTAATAGGTGCAACCGTAAACACTGTTTTTTGCAAATGCACAATGTGCTATATGTTTCACAGCATGTATTTAACAGGAATGATTAATTTGCCATCTATGAATGGGTATTCTCTTTTTCAAATTTGATTTTGAATTGCATCCGTTACAAATGATGAAATATAATAAATTTCTTGAATTGCAATATAATTTTTCATTAATGTAGAATAATGGATCATTCTTTGCCTTTATAGTACTTTCTAGCTTCAGATTTACTTTGCAAATTCTACAGTTGCATGTATTCATTTGTGTGTGTACCGTAATGCCTCGTGTATAAACTGCCACCATGTATAAGCCGCACTCCTAACTTTAACGATTTTTTTAATTTATTGGTCTACCCGACACATGGAATTAAGTGACCGATATTTCCTAGTGTGTAGGAGGATAAATTTTAAAAAGTTTTAAACGTTTAGAGTGTTTTTTATATATAATACACATTGGTCGTAACAAACGTTGTGAAAATAGGTATGGCCAGAAGCACCTGTTCTGGTCAAGCTTAGTTTAAGTTCGCGAAGCCGATCCTAGTTTAGGGCCCTCTCAGACAGAGGTGCCGATTATGGTACTGCGTCATGCCATTATGTACCATATTATGTATACCATAATGGCATGGTAGAAAAAATTTTATGGCCACTATGGATAGCAAACTTAAAAATATGGCCATAATGGCTATCCAAAAATTTATTGTCATATATATATATATATATATATATATATATA
>CABFPE010000346.1:648456-666458 GCA_900660155.1 Hofstenia miamia | reverse complement strand
CACTGTCATCTGGCCTGCTTCTTCTGTTACACTCCAATGCGGTCCTGTTCTGTTCATCTGTCCACTTGTGCCGTTGTCCATTGGTCTGTGTGGATCCTATACTGCCACTTCTCGAGTCCCAACTCGCGATTGTGGAGTCCGCCTTTTGTCCGGAGATTCGCAGCATCCTCTGACCATTGAAGGCCTGCCGGGGACTGAGGGCCTTTGCTCTTTCATGACTTGTCATCAGTGATTAGGATTGTGTTTGATTTTGGACTCACATTGTCCTAAGTTGCCAACTAAGGCTTTAGAATGCTTCCTACCCTGTGAGCTAAGTCATCCAGTTTTGTAACCACGATCACAGTTGCTTAGCCTCAGCTTACCAATCTGCGTCTTTACCAACTGGGCTCCTTGCCCACATTATTTTTTTTTAAGTTAGTTTTGTTGTGTTAGTGCTGATCTTATGAGAAAATAGATGAATTTTCAATGTATTATTTAAAAAAAATTGCTTTAAAAACAATAAGCGGGATGTTATAGGGGTGCTTTCGAAATCATTACAAATTCAGTTTGCCATTACTTTGTTTCTTTTTTTAGAATTTTGGTATATATTTTTTCATAGTATTTAATGGCACTTTCAAGCCTTGTGCATAATTTCGTTGACGTCACCGATTAACTTTATGTACAAAGCAATCGGTTTTTAGTAGAACATAAGTATTTAGTTCGGTCAACACGTTTTGGAAGAGTGCAAATAGAAGTATGAAAAATCATCGATAAACGCAGCCGATTTAAAGAATGCTTTAAATATGGCATGGTTTTTTCACTCAATTCTGCCGTAGATTACCAAAAAGATCGTTTTCATTACTTGTGCTATGGCTTTATAAGGACTTCGAATTAGTTCTAGGCTTTCGAGCTTGTTGATAGCATCTGGACATCACTAGGAAACAAAATTAAGAAAGATTTTCAAAAAATCTCGAAATCTGTTTCGTTTCCCATGATAGAGGGTGTCGTTAATGCGATCTTAAAAAATCTGACTTCAATAAAATTGTTGCCAAGGGATAACGACTAATAACCAACTATTATGGCTAACACTGGGAAAGGCCAACAAACACAATACGCACCATTTCAATTTTAAGATGTGATTTCGCTTATATTGCTAAATTATGCATAGTTTTGAAATTAATTATCTGTGATATCCCTAGCTATAACATCACCTGTATATTGCCGTATTTTTTCACATTTTGAATGTGGTTTATTAATGACGAGTTGACCGCTCGCCATCTCGAAATACTATTTTTACTGCTCGAATTAATTTTCTCTTTAGGGAGCGTTCACATATTACGTAATCAAGTAGGGGGGGGAGAGGGTCATCAAAATTGCTTACGTTTGATTAGGGGGGAGGGGTCAAGTGGTTTGATGACATAAACAAATCAAAAAAAAATGACANAGGGAGCGTTCACATATTACGTAATCAAGTAGGGGGGAGAGAGGGTCATCAAAATTGTCAAAATTGCTTACGTTTGATTAGGGGGGAGGGGTCAAGTGGTTTGATGACATAAACAAATAAAAAAAAATGACAGCATATTTTATCATAAGTATGAAAAATATCAATTATTTAAATCTTCTGTATTCCCCATATTTTATATTTTGCATGTAAAAATAAATTTATATTTAATTGATTGTAAATTTAATATTTAATAGTTTGTAAATTTAATGATAGTAATTTGCATAAAATTTCATGAATTTGTGTGTTTCGCATTTATTTTTAACATTGTTTTCAATTTAATAATCACATGTATAATTAAAAAGTAAATTTGTTACTTCAGGGGGGGTAAAGTAGATGATGACGTAATTTTGGGAGGGGGGTCAACCAAATGATTACGACTGATTACATGGGGGAGGGGGGAGTAGAAAATAGCCAAAAAATTGATTACGTAATATGTGAACGCTCCCTTATTGTTAATATCATTTTGGCCAACGGACAAAATAACTGCGCTCAAAATGATGACATTTATTAAGATTGTATTTTTCGATATTTTAGGAACTTAACATTGATTGTAGTGATCTTTACTGTGAAATTGAACATATTGTGCATGCATGATTACATTTATCATTCTATTTCGAAAAGCTAAATGCGTACTAAGAATGTAACAACTTCAACCTTAAACTGCCTATCATCTATTTAAAGTACAAACCGTTTTTCCAAATTTACTACGAATTTTCTCGTATTAGCAAATTTAAAAATCGTAAGGCAGGGGCATGTCTATTGCGAAACATGATTTAATGCAATGTTGGAAATTTCTAATAAAGTGTATTGCTGCGGTTGATGAAAAGATTAACAGTTTTTCCTTGAAAATTGCGAATTTTTGAAAATGATTTAAATTCTCCCCATACCTAGTGTTCAATTATTTATAATGTATTGAGTGCTTGGAAGCAACAGAGAACTTTTAGGACTTCTTGATATGTGCAAAGATATTCCAAGCCATCGAGGCGTTTCGTGCGTAAAGTCAGACGTGCGTGGCCGAAGACACGCCTCAATAGGACAGAGCCTGGTCGAAAAATTAGGGGCGTAAAGGAAAGAGGAAACTCTCCTCTATCACGTATTGCCTTCAGATGAGCATAGCATTTATATTTTTTGAGCTATAAGCGTTTAAAAAAAATTTAATACAATCATGAAGAATTTATAAAAATCCACAAGCAGCTTAAGTTTAAATGAAAATACACAAAGTGAATGAGCCATTTTTAATCAAGGAAATTTCAATTCACGCTTTTTGTTATATACTGAAATTAGGTTAGTTAATGTGGCCGAAGCATGGCAGAATTTTGAAATCCGCCACAATTATTTATTCTGCATCACTTTTGAAATTAGTTCGTATATACATTGATTAGATAAATTTCATATATTGTTTAAGTATGAACAGCAATTAATCAAAATGAATAAGCATCCATTTACTCATAAAATCATGAATAGTCCTTAACCTCCGGTTTGGGAATAAACTTAGTTCTTGTGCAAAGTTTGTTTTCAGCACGGGTGGTGCTTTAGGTCTCCGGTGTGTATTAGTATTTTGCGGCCTGTCTTTTTCATTAGCCGTAGTCAGCAGTGCTGACCCTTTGTTAGTTGTAACCCTTTAACCATAGCCATTCGTGACTGCGGTTATTGTCGCAAGACACCAATGTTTATCACAATGCGTTGTGTTTTCTGGAAGTACTGATTCCAGAATAGGATTGTCAGTACATATGATTTAATTAAGGAGTGTAAGAGCGCATTTGTACACATCTGATATTGGTTCATATTTAGAAACTATTCTACACTCTGCAGTGAGACAAAGAAGGTAAAACCACATTCAAGTTTATTTTCATACTTTCATTAATATGTTGTGAGAAAAAAACAACTTTTCATCAAATATAACCAATAAAGTTGTTAGTATAATTAGGTCGAGCAAATTTGATTTGTCTGGACTTCACCCGCTTTGCCATTTTCACTTGGAATGTGTCTTGATTGATACTGAGCTCAATTGAAATTTTTTGTATTTTATGCATTGGGTCTGGGTTGGGGACTAAGACAAATGGAATTGGTTATAGACTGGGATGAACTGGTGTTGGTTTAGGTTTCCAGTGCATTTACAACTCTTCATGGATTAGATTATGCTAAGTTAAAGTTTTCAATGATCAGCAACTTCCCTTCAGTCCAATGATACCATCGGTTTTGCCTACTCCTAGTTACTGTAGCATTCATTTAGTCTACCTGGAAGGTAAATATATTCTAGTCTAAATAAAAAAATATATTGTAGAGAAGCAATTTAAAATTTATTGTCACTGTTTTCAATTAATTGATTAAGCCTGATCCCCGCTCCTGGTCTCACTGTAATATCCTGTACCAATACAATGATTGGGATTTTTAATACAATATAGTGTGATTACCTCATTATAAAGCAAGGTTGCATTGATAAGGGAACCTTGGGACATTATCTTTTAGTTTTGCATATTTCTAATGCTCTAGTGGCATAAAGTACCCAGTGGATAACGATTGCATGCTGTTCAAGCATTGCGAGAAGCATACGCACGTACACTTGTTGCGACTTTTTTATTGTGTGAATTTTTTGTTTACACTTAATGACTTATGTTTATGTGAGAGAGACTTATTTGCGTGAGCGTAGATGCATTAGCAAAATATACACGTTCGGTTGTTTATGCTAAAGGTAGTGCATAACAGCGCTAGGTGTTTGGCAACAGTTTTTAATGCGCACTGCCAATTACTGAGTATTCGATTACAATTAAGCGATGTCCGTGGAACAACTCTCTGAAGAGTCTATTAATGAGTACAGAGAAGCCTTCGCATTATTTGATAAGGTATCTCTTTTTCCAATCACTTACACAAACTAATTTTTTCGACGATAATGTGTGGAAACCCTAACTAAAGAAACTAGTTTGGATTATGACTATTATTAAAAAGTAAGCCCCGATTAGCTGATTCAGCAATAGTCTCATGCTCCAATTTTATTTACATGGAATTGTTATAGGTTTATTAAATATTTAGATAAAACTATCGTATGCATGTAATTCGTTTGTTTCACTTTATAGCGCTAAGCTTTTGTTTGTCAGAGTATTGGCAGATTACGACCAGACATTGTTTGTAAATACTACATTCAGTAAATGTGCGAAATTCTTTTGTGCTTATTGATTCTGACCAATTAAATCTACAAACAAATTCTGAAATATACGCAGAAGAAATTCTTTGAGAATCTGGGCGTTTCATCTTGAAACCCTTACATGATTTTGAAATATATATTTATTTCGCGAAGCTCTGAAAAATGTAATTGTTAAATTTAAAATATGATTTTACAGGTATATGATTCATGACAATCAAGATAATCAATTTTAAATTTAATCATTTTTGATTAGTTGCCATATAAATTACAAGTTTATGTCTGCTCTTTCTCATGTCAATTTAAAAATGAATTTAATGAAGTGAGACTTTCTTTTTTACAAAAATTCTAATAATAATCACAAGTTTGAAAATGCTCATAATTTAAGAGTTATTTAAGAATCAACCTAAAATTAGATCATATTGAGATGTTAGTAAACTTTCGGTATTTATACTAGCAATAATATTTTTTATGTTTTCACGTTCAAATCTAATTCAAAGAAGATGACATTGATATGGTTCAAATGTGTATAAAAATTTTCAAATGATACTTCCGATTTGTTATTATAAATACTATCTGACCTGCCGAAATTTAAGAATATTTTAGGCTCATATTGTGTAAATCATTAAAATTTGGATCGATTTGTGTAGTTAGTATATAAAGAATGCAGTGTAAAACGTTAATGTGCACGGCGTGTATCACCTGAACCCGTCGAAGATAATTGCCGGCACTAGTGCGCATTATCGAATTATTCTATTTCAATGAAGCAAAAGGGCTGTGCATCATCGTGTATCAGCATGATTTAATCACCTGCTAAGATGTGATTTTTCACCCTACATTTTTGATATATAGGTTAGAAGGGTGTTAATTCGCAATGGTATAAATTCTCAAATCATTTAGCTTCATTCATTCGATATCTATTGTGATTTTTGAGTGATTCATTTCCTTGAACGCATGCACCTCTTATTCATTTGAATTAGCCAAATCAAACCAGAGGATGTTGAGGTTGTATCAGCCGATCAATTGCTACATTTTCAATATTGATTTGTGTTGTGGGGATCCCCAAGAATATTTTGTAGGGTGGGATAGAGTAGGGATCAAAGTTCTCTTCTATGGACAAGGGTTAGGCAATAAGCCATTGTTATATTTAGTACGTAATTTAAACATTAATCTAAGTAAATCAAATCTTAATATAATTATATTTAAAACTTAGTCAAAAATTTAATATGAATTTGGTAATATAGATGCCATCGTGCCATGCAGTGACCTGTAACAATTAATTAAAATTCCAAATTTCCGTTTTATTATCAAATTTGGAATCTTGTGCTTGTATTGTCTCAAAGTAATTTTTTAATTATTAATTCCTTTTAATTTTTTATTTTATTTGCTATTTTCGTGAAAAGTTTTTTATTATTTTCATTTGAATATTTATTTTCTGAATATCAGATAAATTGGAGCCTTTGTGCAAATTTTAATGTGGTTCCCGCACTTCTGTTGATAAAATCTTAGCCATTCTGCTCCGGAAAAACAATTAGTCACGGCCATATTATAGTTCTAATTAGTAATTTTGCGTGAGGTTGTTCTAAATTACAAAATATTAATTGGAAATCTTATTTCAAACTAATAAAAGTGGTTGTAAATTTGAGATTTAAAATTATATTTTAAACTATTAACTTTAAAAAATCACAAAGTGAGCTTTAAAAGTAGTAACACTGTCGTTTAATATTTTATTGTTTTACAGCAGGCAGTGGTATAACCCGGAAATTATATGATTAATGTATTTTGTTTTTTTATTTCAGCGGAAGATGTGATGAGATATAATGCTTTCTTCGTTTTATCCACTATTAAGTAATAAATTTCAATAAATGTGCCTCAAGGCTTGCACTAGTGCAAATTAATATGCCTTAGGACTCGTTTTAGTGCAAGTCCCATCGTGTATTACTTTAATGACCTCTGAGTAAATTTAATAATGTGAATAGAATGCTGTATGCGGCCTTATTTTTCGAGGATTGTTCAATTTTTCTTCAAAGTTTTTCTATGCATTTCAAATATTTCTGATATTGATGCTCACAAGTGTTATCGTAAAATTGGAAGTGGACAATGAATAAATTTTCTAATTAGTCATTTATATGAATTCAAGTTTGTAATATGTTACTGAAGGCTCAATTTCCACTTGGTATCAAATGCAATACTGGTTATTAAAGGGGCCTGGATCTCGATAGAAAATGGGAAGGTGTCCCTATGTTTTGAAATATTAAAGCCACGCCTGGTAGTTTGAGCCAAAAATGAAAATTTTCTTCGATCTATCGTCCTTATGGTATGGTAAACTAGTAATTTTTCGAAATTATAGAATTTGGTAGATATCGGCACTGTACGAAACAAATTATGCTTTTAAATAGCATACAATACCTAGGTTTTTGAGCAAGTCAAAACATAAATTCGAGTGTACGATTAATATCAAAACATTGATTCATTGCAAAGTGACTTTGTGAAACTTGCCAAATTCTATTGTCTGTGTTAATAGCAAATGAGCTTAATGTAAGATTAACAGGCGCCTGGTAATCTCAGTAAACAGCTACTATTCAACAGTGATTTAACAGTTATTAAACGCTGTTCACAAAAATGTTAGGTCAATAATTAAAATCATATAATGTCTGGTTGCACAGAAATGGATTAATGTTTTGCGGGTAAGCCGTTTTTATTAGCCCCAAGAAAGCTTTGTTTAACGAAGTAGGTCATAACGGCTGTTAACCTTTGCTTATTAAATTGGAAAATAAACACTCTTCTCAAAGTTACAACGGGGCTATATGCAGAAAAATGTAAACTTAGAATCTAAATTTCTAACAGTAATACCTTGCAATCATATTGCTGTTATACCGGTAATTTTATGATATTTGTTGACAAAAATTTATTCTAAATGCGTTCAAATTTTTTGGACGTAGGCGGAGATAGCCATGGGCCATGCAGGCACTCACAGGGTCGGGCCAAGCTTTGGATGGGGATCGGAAAAAATGTGGTAATATTTCAAAAAACTGACTGTACGCAACGCTTTGCGCAAGTTAACGCAAATGCAGTAAATGTGTTAATAAATGCATTTTAATTTTTGAAAATTTATTACTATTCTCTTCTAAGACTAAGTTTAATTTTTTCAATTTCAGTGTATAGATTTTGTTAGAGTTTGTCCAACTTTAGTATAACAAATCGAAAAATATATTTTTCGAAGGAAACATAACTTGAGGCGAATTGGCGTTCATTTAAATGGACCAGGCCGGGCATAAGTTTTCAACCCATGTCCATTACTGATTGGCAGCAGTTTCAAAACCTTAGTCCTGGCCGTAGCTCTTTGTCTATAACCGCATTTTAGCCGTGGCTACGGTCTGCTAACGGCTAAACCGTGACCGCAGACATAATCGCAAAACACTGATTTAGAAGGGCTGGCGCGAGAGTTTGCAAAAATGTATATCTGTTTACAAACTTAACATTAATTTTGTATACTATGCTTAAATTCAATTAGGTTTTAGTTTCAGTTTACATATTTTTGTACCAAATGCCCCTCCAACTAGTTGAAAATAACGTAATTATCTGCCTGTCTCTACGAGTTGACGTGGCGTCCTAATCAGAAGTGTACAATAAATAATGTGAAAACAATAATTGACAATTTTTTAAGGCAATCATTTAGTGTCTAAGCGTGAAAATATTAATTGTCAATTTTTTACTATTATTGTTTTGGGGATTTATCTTGGCTTAACCCTGCGTCTAACCATGCTGAGAGGCTTTTCAGCATGGCCAAGTGTATTTTCAGTGACTATAGGAAGAAACTCCTACCAATGCATCTGGAGTCCGAACTGTTCCTCATGGTAAACAGAGTTTTTGCGACGCATATACTGTTCAGCAAATGATTTGTTGATTTGTACTTTGTGACGTGTAACTTTTTTGCAGCCTGTGCAATTAATTGTAAAAATTGCAATTATTGTTTTCTACTACTTTAAAAATGCAATTATTAATTGCAAGAGGTCAATTTAATTGCCCTAAGAAATTGTACACCCTTGGTCCTGATTGCATATAATGCGGGTATGTTCTTAAAATCTTTTCAATGTTTTTAGAGCTGCATTAGTTATTTCAAACAATCGTATCAATTCATTCGGTCTTGACGCATGACAAATAACAAATCATCATTAGAATAATAATTAAAAGATGCACCATCCGCTTACCCCATAACGTCCATATTGCGTCATACGGTCTTAATTACGATGCAATTCCTCCCACAATTTATTTATTCCGTCATTTCTCTCTGAGCTTAAAGAGTACCAAACTGATGGTTTTTCACTGATAATTTCTCCCAATATTTTAACTCGGCAATGCTATGTGAAATGTTATTGCTTCCTCTAGTTTTAAAGCTGTGAACTTGTATGAGGAAGTGGGTGGGTAAAATATTATGAAATTGGTTATTTTTCTTCAATTTAGGTGGTTACACTTATCTCTACATGTAGTTGCGGACTAGAATGCATCTGAGATTTGGCAGGGGTTTTGAATGGTATATTTCCCCTTATATCACAAATATTTTTGAAGAGGTAATGGCAGCGGACATAAATGTGAATTTATGATAAACTAATTACAATCGCAGAATAGTTCGTTGATCTAATAATTTAATGGTTCGAGTAAGCAGTAAATATTACAAACAGGTACGTAACCAAGGGCGATAAGAGAGGTACACCTCCCTTGTTTAAAATTCTTCCATCCTTGGACTCTTGCCATTATGATGAATTTTCAACAAATTCCATTTTAAAAAAACTTGTGATTTTCTCTATAAGGCCCGAAACACACGATGATTATTTCCGCACTGGATTCCTGAGATAATTAATAAAAACAATCTGAAGCATGTGATTTTTCTCAGCATAATTCGCGGAAATACTCACCGCTTGTTTGCATTCTGCGTAATGCCGCGCATTTTTGTTATTAAACTGGAACACAATGTACGTATATTACATGTATAAGCTACTGGAAATTTTATGATTCTTTAAATTTTTTGAAATATTCAATAACTTCCGTGTCATAGGCATATATTGTCTAAATCCCTCGGGATCCTGTTCTTTGAGAACGTAAAATACATCTTCCCGTGTGCGTGTTAATGAAAGTGGCTTAATCCATATATGTTTACCAATTCGATGATTTCTCTTTTTCTTTAATCGAAGATTATCTGGGCAGCATTCTGGCCAAATAATCATTGTTTGCAAATTATTTTTAATCACAACCAATTATCTCAGGAATTCCGCTCGGAAATAATCGTGTGTTTCGGGCCTAAGTTTTTGATAACCCTTAAATCAGAAGTTGGAATTGGGCTGGAGTCTAAACTTGAGTCATGTTGGGCTTAGCCGAGCGGTATTTGGCTTGGGCCTGATTTTCTACATTGCAATTTCTTCGGGCCGACTTGGACCTAATGTTTTAATTAAAAAATTCGCTTGAAAACTTACTTTAAAAATAAACGATTCTCTTTAAGTTTAATAACCCTATATTGTTGGCTGGTGCAACCCTTTTGAAAACTTTCATTTTGTGCGGATGTAAGTTTGCACAGAATTTTAGTAATTGAATGTATAAGGACTGATATGTTCTTCAAATGATAAAAAGGCCGATTGCATCCAGAGATAACTCCTGATAATAATTTGTTGTGGTAATAATTTCACTAAATTGGTGGTGACGTATGACACGTTTATGGAATTAAGGTTAACCATGCAATTTGAATTTCAACACAATTGAATTAGCATTGTTGACTCATTAAAGTAGATATGCACGTATTAATCAATACAATTATCCAATCAAATACATAGGGTAGTGATTATGGATCTCTACAAGGCGCGAGATACAATCAGTGGCTTAAAAGAAATATAATTTAGGCTGGGCCTGGCTTCTGCCTAAAAAAGCGGCTCAATTCCAACTCTGCCTTAAATCCACATGATTATATCGCTCTTCTCCGTATATTAACAAAAAAATAATGGAAAAACCCGCAAAAAGTATTTGAATTGAGAAATACTTAATCCCATTTCATTGATACTCATGGCGCCTCCTAGTTGAGAACTCTATATTTCTGTATAATTGGAAACAGTAAATTCAAGGTTGTAAATACTAGTCGATAAAGTGTAAATTCAGTTTAGCGTCACTAGTGCCCAAAGATGTATCCTTTTCAAACGTTAGGGATTGTATTTTAATTTTTTATTTTATGGTAATTTGAAGAAATGGATTCTAATTGCAAGTGTGTGTTACCAAACGGCGAAATTGCACTCGAATGTTCATTTGCATAATGGGAATGAACAGTGCTGGAGAACGTTTTTTCGAGGTTGAACTTAATAAAAAATCTGCTAAAGAACATAATGGGACAAAACCGCATAGAAAATGTTTTGAAGAGCACTATTTTTGACAGGATCATAGAAGTAGATATGGCGAAGTTTTCTGATTTATCATATCGCTTTAAGTAAATATATAGGTCTGGGCATTCTAAATTTTTAATAATTAGCCCTTTTCGAGATTATTGCCTATATGTTCTAGGACGATGTAAATATACGCATACACAGCAGTAGCACCTTTGTGGAATAAGACGATATTTGTGATATACAGGCCGGAATTGAAATTCCGTCGTTTTCCTACTTTGGACCTGCATATTCTATTTTACTCAAACGAATGGTTAATTTAAACCATAAAATTGCATGTCGCCATTTGTTGAACATTAAATTTTTACACCTTCTATTTTTGGGACAGTTGCAGCGGATGTGTAAATATCAATGAAATCCTGTGACAAACCTCGCAAATTCTTTTAAGAATAAAATATTTGTGAGGAATTGTATTAGTCTCAGATCCGTTAATTAGAGCGTATTAATTTATTATTTTAGATTAATAAATCCATATTGTGGCATATTGCTTACGTTTTTTTAACATAACTGTAACAACGATGTCCATGTACAAAGGCGACGCAGGAAAGTTCCATTTAGAACAAATGTGTCATTAGTATCATTATGCACTTTGTTTTTGTTGCATAGCTGTTTGTACAATTGCAAATTTACGTCTTCTTAATTTGTAAGAAACAAATCGCCCTAATTAATATTGATCTTGGCTATTGGGTAGTTCATTTTCAGCTGATTACAAATTATCAAATTCAATGCAATTTATGGTAGTTATGTGAAAGTCTGTTTTGCCTAGTGGCTCGTTTAGCGTGCGACCGCTCCCTTCCCTTTAGGGCTAGCTGTGAACACTTAAGAAAAGTTTTCTCTGTTCCTCAAAAATGAAAATAGTTCATTTTAATTCAAGATGTTATCAATCGAATTGCTGCTAAAAACAGACAATTGCATTTTGTGTAAGCTTACTTTTGTTCAAAAAGCTTTTTTTTACAATTTTTTCTGTAAAAATGGGTGTCAGCCACCCCCCCCCGTTTTAAGAATCCTAAAAGAGCCTCTGCTGTTGCCAGTCAATGTAGATTTGAAGTCTTCTTGAGATCAATAATAAAATTTCAACATTTGGCTAGTTTGTTTTATTGAACATCTTTTGATTTAAGTATGTTGGCACATGTTGCAACACGTAGTGATGAACATCTGTTAAAATTTGAAGAATCTCCTTATGGATTCAAATAGGAAAACTAAACTAAAAATACGCAATAGGTTTCTTCGTCAATTATATTCTTAATTCTTTGATGCTTTATTGAATGACGTAATAAAAATTGTGTTAATCATTAAATTTGAGATTCCAACATCGCTTGACGCAATTTATCAACGCCACTAGCGACCAGTAGTGTTGTTATGGTGATCACCTATTCAAACAATAGTTGATTATTTGAATTGAAGTTATTTTAAGAGGAAATTTAATACGGATTCTTTATTTTTCAAATATGAGAGAAAGTATAGTTTTACTAACCCAGAAATAGCATAGCCTTTAAATGCCTTCAGTGTTTCTGTCTATCTTGTCGTTTCACACTAGAATTAACACAATTCACTACAATTTTCGCATCCAATTTGTTATACAGTAGAACTCTTCTATAGTGAATTATGGTTGGTTACTATATAGGATTTAGTTCATTATTGAGGATGAAAAAATACTTAAGTTACTTTTGTATTTATTGCAAGTATATAGCAAACGCTGTGATCATAGTAACTACAATATAAAAAAATATTGGTACATTTGCTACTTTTGCACTTTCCAGAATGAGGAGCTTTTGCTTAGTACATAAAATAATTACATTTAATCATCTGAAAATATAAAATTATTGCATATTTTATTCTTATATAGAGGAATTCCAAATGAACTAGGAAATATCACACCATGAAGTTGGATTATAGTGGCATTTTTAATAGATAAACTTCATTTCAGAGGAGGAAAAAGAAGAATGTTCATTATAGAGGATGTTCACTCTAGAGGAGTTCTACTGTACTAATATAGTTGAAAGCAATTATTCAATTATACTTTCAAGTAGAAATTCCTTTCTGAACTTAGAAATTGTCAAATAGATCGATCCAATGCCCATACTACATACCCCTTAAGAATCTAGCAGGATTTTTATCGGTGTAGATTCTGAAGGCGAAATGAACCCTCTTCTAACGGCAACACAGACGTTCAGTTTGTTATCAAACAGTTATGAATTTAATTCTTCTGTTTTCGTACCATATGTTGTTCTAATTATACGTTTTCATGGCAAAAACTATTTTCTTCGTATATAAGACCCTGGAATATAAAGCTTTTTCTAGAAATAAAATCACACCTAAATTATTGCATATCTCAATCGTAATATCAGATGTTGTTGGTAGCTATCCCCGTGATTTTCTAAATTTAAAACCACCTGAAAATCCTCATCAATAATGGATGTAGGACAGCGCAAAGTTTATCGTGTAGTGTTTAATAATCCAAGTTATGGGCATTCATGTCAATGTTTGTAGATTGCTAAAAAATTAAGATAATTATTTCTGACTAGTTTTTATAGGATATGATATTAGCATTTATAGATTTTATTTTCAGTAATATAAATTTCATTTTCTGAGTATACAGCGTGTTATTGAAGTGTCTATGCTTAAGTTGATTAGAAGTAGGCTTCTGAATATTTAGTTGGTTAACGAAGTCAATGACTATGAAAAAATTTGATATCACAAGATTACATAGAAAAGAAATATTGTATTTGAAGAAATTTGAAGAAAGTTAGGTTATCACTTGTATTTTGTTAGTTATTTCCTTGTATTTAGGATGGAGATGGATCCATAACAACAAAAGAACTTGGAACTGTAATGCGAAGTTTGGGTCAAGACCCCACAAAGTCTGAATTAGATGACATGGTGAATGAAGTAAGTAGTACTAAATTGTATCATGTTATATAAATCAGTCGCTCAATGAGTTTCATCCACTTCAACGTAAAACCTGAATTGCTGCTTGGGTTTTAGCGCTTTATCTGTATTCGGTTTGGTTTTTAAGTTAATAAAAATTAACACTCTGAACTTAAAAATGATTTTTATAACGTATTAATCTAGTAGGTATTTGCAAACGCTTGCTCCACTAAAACATCATTGGGTATGGTGAATGAATTATCAAAATACTAACAAAGTGCGAACTGCACTTTTTCATTAAATAATGTAGTTTGAAATTCCGTACTGTGTCGCTTACATTCAGTCTTCGGTGCAGGGGTGGAACTAACTTCAATTTTCAGTGGGGGCACATGATTTTTACAACTAAAGTCAATGCTATACGGCGAAAATATATATATATTTGTGAAACATGTAAAACTATCGAACATCGCATCAAAAACGAAAATTAAAGCCTAATGATTCAAATATAAATAGCATTTACAAGCAAAAAATACAAAGATTTCATCAAGAACAATATGATACTCCATAGTGGCGTACGCAGGATCTTCTGATGGGGGGCACATCTCAGCCAAGATCAAGTGAGTCACAAAGGCGGGGCAAAGTCCCCCGAAAAAGAATGAATATATTGAAAAAATCGATCCTCAAATACAATTCAGGGTTTTAGTTTTTACTTTTTTCATATTTTGGTGAAAATTTTTTGATTTAATCAATCAATTAACTTTGAAGCCCTGACGAGGGGGCATTCCAACCTGTTCCACCTTGCTTACGCCACTGATGCTCGAATATGTCTAAAGTCGTCTTTCATCTATAAATACAGCTGTGATGAATGTAATATTTTATACATTCGACGAACTTTAAGACATTTTGTAGTACGCATTAATGAACATCTAAAAGGCCACATGCAAACACAAATATATCACATAAAGCAACAAAGTAATTTTAAAATAATTGTTCAACATCAAAATTCAAATATAACTGAATCAATAGTAATTAAGGAACATCCAAGGACATACTAAATGATTTAGTATGTCCTTGGGAATATCTAAATGAAAATAAAACTTTAATGAACTCAAATTAATAATGAACTTTGCGTATTTTAATTAGATAAATTTTGTAAAATATTATATTTAACGCATTTAGTTTTAACCTGATGAAGCAACGTTAATTTGCGAAACGCGTTCTTAAATTTACGTTTTGTTTTTTATTTTGTTCTACATATGAAGTTCAAAGATTTCTGTATTTCATATATATATATATAATTGATCCTGGTGTCTGGGCTTGTAATTTGTTTCTGGCACCATTGCAAGGAATTAATGTCATTCTTGACTTCCAAATACCGAATGGATTACGGGGAATATGCCGTTCAAAGAGAAAAACCGTTTGAAGAAATTAATGCCGACTTAAATTTTGACTTAGTTGGTGATCTAGCAACATTTCGCATTAAATGAAAGATTGAAATACCAGTAATTGACAGTGGTTGTGTTAAATATTGGCCTATAGCTAAATCGCCAATCAAAACCAACTGGGTACTGAGTTATTGCCACCAGATAAGCAACAAATCACCATTTTCTTGCGGATTAATTTAATCCAATTTCCTATCTCAAGAATAAATAAACCGATTAAGACGTTAATTCAATTTCAGAGACAAATTGCGATTTTCCGTACGAACTTTATCAAACATTGATATTAGCCACTTTCATTCCTTCAATACATTTCACATTCAGTTTATTTTGTCCATACGTTATTCATCGTCATTTTGTTGATTTTCATGATAAACTACGCATTCTTAAGATTACAATCTGTCTTATGAATTATCAATACAAGAAGTTCTCCTAAAAAATTCACAGTGCCTAAAACAGGGGCGTAGCCAACTCAGGCAATGTGGCTGAGCCTGGACTTGGGTAAGGCTTGCTTACTATCCACACATAAAACATAATTTTAGAATTGAATGAAACATACGATAATACTAAAACAGTTTCTAAATTTTTTTTTAATTAGAACCTAAATTGAAATTTTAAAATTATCTGAAATATAAATTTATGGCTAAAACGTTTGAAATTGAACAAGCTGCTAGTTTCCATTGGTTTATACTGGCATCTCACTCCTAGTCAAAGTGGATAGTGTATTGCATTTCTTCGTATGTCTCATTGTTGGGAAAACTGATGCATAGCATTTTATTTCCTTCTCTCACGGTTAGTCAATGCAATTGTGGTTGAAGAAAATCAAACAATGTTTGATTATTTAATTGTTGCATGAAAGGGGATTCCGTGATTTATCTAACCGCAAATAACGAATATTATTATTAATATCACAGTTAAAAATACACATCTTAATGGGAACAAGTTCCCTTCTAAGATGGTAATAAATAAACAAATCATAGTCACTTGTAGAAATAATCTTGAAACAAGTACGTTTTTAAGTGCTTCTGGAAATCTTTGTATGAAGTCAACTGTTGTATATTAATAGGAAGGCTATACAATAATCTCGGACCCACAATGCTGAAGTTACGTAACGCAAGGTTGGTACGACCAAGAGGGATGTCAAAATCTTTAGACTGTCGAATGTTCCTAAAATTTCTTCGAGGCTTAAGAGTATTAAAGAATGAAAGAGGTCAATTCAATCTATTGACAATTTTGAAGGTAAGACTCTAAAACAGAAGGTAACTCAAAGCAAAATCAATTGGATTTCATAAAAACGGGTATCGTGTAATACGAACATTTACTGTAATCTGTTTCATTTAGTCTTTGGCTAACAGCAAAATGCTCTCCTATGCTGAAAAAGTAATCGTGAGACGCCAACTTTGCAAAAATAATTTCAACGATTTATTAAAAATGTGATAGAAATTAAGAGTGATTAAGAATACAGAAAGACCAATTACACATAAAATTCATTAAAGCAATATCAATACCACAACATTTAAAACCATATAGTGAACATTTCAAAAAAAGTCAATTGAAATCTTTAAAATCTGTTAAAAGATACATTTAGACAGTCTGGGAAAAACGAATTGGGCCTTGAAGAAATGCAAAACAAGGATCCTGTAGCAAAGTTACTGTGTTCTTCTTCATTAATTTATGAATATGCACGTGAAGATTTTCTAAAATCTTACATCGAAGAGACACAAGAACACCTTACTACAAGAATCCATGAACATTTTTCAGGTCACCTAACATCAACATTAAGAATACAGAAAGACCAATTACACATAAAATTCATTAAAGCAATATCAATACCACAACATTTAAAACCATATAGTGAACATTTCAAAAAAAGTCAATTGAAATCCTTAAAATCTATATTAAAAGATACATTTAGACAATCTGGGAAAAACGAATTGGGCCTTGAAGAAATGCAAAACAAGGATCCTGTAGCAAAGTTACTGTGCACTTCTTCATTAATTTATGAATATGCACGTGAAGATTTTCTAAAATCTTACATCGAAGAGACACAAGAACACCTTACTACAAGAATCCATGAACATTTTTCAGGTCACCTAACATCAACATTAAAAATACAAAAAGACCAATTACGCATAAAATTCATTAAAGNCATATAGTGAACATTTCAAAAAAATTCAATTGAAATCCTTAAAATCTATATTAAAAGATACATTTAGACAATCTGGGAAAAACGAATTGAGCCTTGAAGAAATGCAAAACAAGGATCCTGTAGCAAAGTTACTGTGTTCTTCTTCATTAATTTATGAATATACACGTGAAGATTTTCAAAAATCTTACATCGAAGAGACACAAGGACACCTTACTACAAGAATCCATGAACATTTCTCAGGCCACCTAACATCAATATCTAATTAAAAAAGAATTTATCACTTATGCATGTAAAAAGAATGAAATAAGATCAAAATTGGGGAATGAACAGAAAGTTGTTTTAACATGAACATTTTCTAATGCATGCAATTTTAATTAATTTTAAGTATAGTTAATTGTAATTAATTTTCCTTCCAAATTTGTTCTGAAAAAGATTTTGAATCGAAACCGGTAGCATCTATGAAGCTCAGTAATCTAATACTTTCAAATATATATATATATAT
>CABFPE010000346.1:607824-637372 GCA_900660155.1 Hofstenia miamia | reverse complement strand
AGGTTAGATCACTAAGGTCTACAAGGAATAAATTTTAGTCAGGGTTTACAATTGATAAGTTCTATTGAAAATTGTGTAAAGCCCTTCCACAAATATTTTTAATTCCAATTTTTTATATTTTAGTCAAGTGATGAAAAGTTTGGGTGAAGATCTGACCTCGCAGGAGATTCACGAAATGATTAATGAAGCAGACCTCGATGGTGATGGAAAAGTGAATTTTGATGAATTTGTGAAAATGATGTCCGCCAAGTAGTTACTACATTTCAATGCTTTTTAATTTTGTATTGTGAATAATGTTTAATTCATGTTTTATTGAAAGTTTATTTTTAACAAAAACTTTTTATTTAGTATTTACTTATTTTATTGTCCATTCTTTCTATTTTTCCTAATGCAACATTTTAAATTTGGCATTCAAGCAAATATTCTTATTTCTGTCAAGTACCTTCTGATGACCTTTTTAACACCTCCGTATTCATTTGTAGTGTCACACTGATCTCGACATCATTGTTACTAGAAAACGTTAGAGCCATTATAGTGGTCAACTTAAATTAATCCATTAAGAGGCACTTTGCCAAATTTCAGTGCATTAGCTATAAAGGGAATTGATTGAATAATAAGAAAAACATTTTACCCGAATCTGATAATCACTGATAATTATAAAAGCAATGAAAAAATTCACTTTTGAGCTCAATCTGTTGTAGATCTGCTGACAAATTGTTGATTGTTGTATATAAACATTGCCTAAGGAAAGTTTATTTTTGTTGACTATTGCTAATTTCTAATTGTTTCATGGCAGTTTAACATTCTAATAGTGGTGGAGCTCCTTGTTTGCTCTTTACTTTAACCAGGCATGTAACCAAATCAATTTACAAGACGCATTATTGCATTTACACTGATTTTTATATAGCATCTTTGAATGTGCTGATTTTTCTTTTAAAGCCAAGTTCTAGGTCATGTGCCTAGCATGCATTAAGCAATGCAATAATAGTACTGCCTATCATAGGACCATTACTATTCAACATGTATGTAAACGATTTGGGCAATCAGACTACATGTAATGTCATACAACATGCTGACGATGCTATGATATTTAGTACACATAAGTATCCTGAAATTGCCATAAAAGTTCTTGAAGAGAAATGCATTTATCTTGCACACTATTTTGCATCATTAAGGCTGAGAATAAACCCATTTCAAACACAATTTTGTGTAATTAGTCCTAAATCTAACGATAACAACCCAAGCGTTTCTCAATATAAATTGAAATTTAATGATACGTACATAGAACAACTTAATTCCTTCAAATATCTAGGTATAATTTTTTATTCTCAGCTTAATTTTAAAAAGCAAATAATGTTATAAAGAAAATTGCTATTTCAAATAAGGCTCTCAGCAATATATCTCAACTTCCAACCAAAGCAAAGATTCACACATTAATACTAAGTCACTAATTATGGTAACATACTATATGCAGACATAAATCAACAACCTTTGAATAAAATCAATGTACAACTAAATTGGGCTATAAAAATAGTTGGTAATCATTTACATAAGAATGCAGAAATAACAAATTAACAAAAACTTTTCTAAATCTACAGTGTATAATTTTTAAAAATGTGTTAACTACTTTCTTTAAAATATTTAATAGTATTGTTCCCTATAACAAATCTAATGGTCGGCAACTAAGCAGAAGAAAAAAGAACATGAAACTAATTCAACCATTTTAAGACACCTAAAAATTGTGGACTAAGTTATGATGTAAAAATTTTAAAGAATACCGATGCAAAATATCTTAAAATCACTGAAAGCATTTTAAAATAAAATCATTTCAACCAAATCTAAATACGAAAGAAGATAATTCATAGAGTATTCAATATTGCAACGTCTATGATAACATAGACCAAGAAAATGCCAAATTTAAAACAGACATGGCAAATATGAATAATTAAACAATTATATTATACATTTACACTGAAGAAGTAATTACGAAAAACATACGAACAACAAGGAATTAAAATAATCGCATAATTTTCAACATATATTTGAAATCAAATGTCGAGGAATACAAGCAATAGATTAATTATTCGAATGAGGAAGATGTATTAAAGAAAGGCAAGATTTTTATATAAAACTGTAAAGCTTGGCTTAGTATCCCCCACTGAATTATCAGATAATTCTAATGTGATTTATAAAATTCAATGCAGCCATGATGAGAATTACATCGGATATTACGCGTAGTGTTCAGTCGTTTCCAAAAAATGAACTCTGTTTTTTTACGCCACAAAACTGCGATTTCGGTGTTTTTAGTTAATTACTATTGGTAATTGAAAACGCTATACTAGAGAAACACTTTTCTAAAGTATATTTTCATAACACTAAATTAAGTTTTAAATCAAGTAAAACACAATTACACTTAAATTTGGTAGGCATTTTGTCGTTTGCTCCAAAGATACTGCATTGTTTCTTGGGAATAACATTCTATGCTACTGCTTCTTCTAAATATCGAAAACACGAAATATCATTTTCTCTAGGTTCGATTTCGGTTTTGAGTAAAAACCAGGGTTTCAGTTTTTTACAGTATACCGCCGACAACTAATTATGTAGATGACTCAAAGAACATGAAACTAAGTCAAAAATTTGAAACCTTTACAAAAGTGTGCACTAAATTACAAACTGAAATTCAAAAGAATGCTGACGGTAAGCATTTGAACATGATCATTGCAATCAAGTCTAAATTCATAAACTACAAGTATTGTTACCAATAACTAACTTCGACCTTTTTAATATTATCCTTAGTGTATAGGAATTGAGAGAAACTATTTTTAGCTGACAATGCTGATTTTATTAAAATTGTTTTCAACCCAGGACCAATTTTTAATATTCAAATTTATGATTTTTCGAAATTTCTCGAAAAAATTCAAACCATTGATTCAACCAAATACATGCATATAAACTACCAGAATCTATATCTACTAAATACAGTTCTTTCGAAGTTTTATAGAGGATATTGGAAAAAATCTTGTTCTGGGCATCTCTGAAACCTGGCTTACAAATGAAGATATATCTTCTTTATGATTAATTGACCAATCAAAATTTAAACTCTTTCGTGCAGATCGAAACCCTTCCCTACATGTTAACAAAACCAAAGGAGGTGGGGTTCTATTTCTAATTTCTAACAAGCTTAAGCCTGGATTGATGTCCGATATTACCAGCAATAACAACGTTTTTGAAAGCTTCTGGGTTGAGATTATAAATCCTAGTAATAATAAGCGTAAGCAATGAATAAGAATCTCGTAGTGCCCGAATAAATACGTTCACAAATAGTTTTTTCCAGCAACTTGAAAACGAAATTACAACCGCTTTAAACAAAAATGATAACATTATGTTAATGGGGGATTGGAATATGAATTTTCTAAATAAATTCGAGAAACAAAAGCTATTAAACTTTATTTCAAAATTTAACATTTCTTTAATTAATCAAACTATTCCTTTTAGGGTTAGTATTAATAACGAAACACTTATTCACTATTTATTGGCATCTCAAAACACAGTTTCTTATGAATATGTATATGCTCAGAATTTCCTTTTCTGATCATTGTCTTATAATTTCATATTTAAAAGCTGATATTAAGCTTTCTATACCCAATAAAAATGGTTTAAAATTACGGAAAGATCAAAAGAGAAAATTGAACTACTTAAATGTTGCTTGAATAATGAAAGCTGGAATTCCGTATTTTCCTCAACTACACCTAATCAAATGCTTGAAAATTTCATACAAATTTAGACATTTTACCTAGATGTCTGCTGTCCTGAAAAGAAGATTCCTAAATCTGAAAATCGTTCTATTTCATTTAATACACCAAAACATAAATCGTGGATAAACTCTACATGCATTGAACGTATTAAAATAAATAGAGAATGTTGGCAAACTTATTTAGCATCCAAAACGGACAAAAATCATTCTGTTTATAAGAAAGCTCGTAACCTATGTAACATCGAGATAAGAAATACATGTAATCTGTTTGCTAGATTAGAATACAAAAATCTAAGTTCTTAAAAAACGAAATGGGAATTTATAAACAAACTTGTAAATACAAATCTACTGAAAGTGATAAGCTGGAAATGATCAAGTTCAATGGGAAGACTATTACAAGTGATAGAGAAATTTGCAATGCTTTTAATGAGGCTTTTCAAAATCTAGGAAAGTATGAAGGAAAAAAATTTCCCTATAAATCTAAATTTATGAAAGCACAAAATTTACCTGATTTCTATTTCAGATATTTTACAATTTGTGAAATTATAAGATCTATTAAGAGTTTAAAAAATAAATCCAGCGGACCTTCAAATGTACCAACTTGGTTTCTAAAGATGCTTGTGCATTTATTTCGGAGCCTCTTTGTTACATTATAAATACTTGCATAAAACAATCTATTTTCCCTGAAAACTTAAAAATGGTCAATATAACTCCTGTTTATAAAAAAGGTGATCCCGAAAACTGTTTAAATTATAGACCAATTTCTGTAGCATCACCAATTTTTAAGATTTTCGAACGTCTATTAGCAAACCAAATTAATGAGCACATGAATAAATACAATCTTTACTTTAACACACAATATGGTTTTCGGAAGGCATGTCTACTAACGATGCTTTGTTATGTGCTACTGAAAAATGGAGGAAAAGTACTGATAATAACGAATATACAGCCATTGCATGTCTAGATCTTTCTAACGCGTTTGATTCCATCGATCATTGTATTTTACTTTCAAAACTTACGCACTTACATTTTTCTACCCAATGCTTAGCTCTTCTATCAAATTTTGTAGGTAATCGAAAACAAAGAGTTAAACTTAATGAGACATTTTCAAATTGGACTGAAACTAAAAGAGGTGTTCCACAGGGAAGGATATTGGGTCCCTTGCTTTTTAATATATATGTTAATGATTTAATTAATTACAGTAATTGTCATGGTATTCATTACGCTGATGACACTACTATTTTGCTCAAATAAATCGATTGAAAATGCAATCATAAAAATTGAAGATGACTGTGCTCAATTATCTCACTATTTTGCCTCCCTGAAATATCTTGTTAATCCAAAAATTGTTCTGAACAGAATCTAAACTTTAATGGCACCCTAATAGATCAAGTGGACAATTTCAAATACTTATGAATTACGTTTGGCTCATTACTTACCTTTCAAAAGCAATTTAATATAATCATTAAGCGAATGGCTATCTCAATTAAAGCACTCAGCAAAATATCTCTGCAGTTACCTACAAAAGCTAAAATTCAGTTAATCCATGCAATAGTTTTAAGTCATTTTTATTATGGTAATGTACTTTATACGGATGTAAATGACAATTTCCTAAGAAAATTAATTCACAGTTGAGATAGGCAATGAAGATAGTAACGAACAATTATTCTACTATTAATAATATTAATTACAAAAACTTCAGTAAAAATTTCTTAAATCCTCAATACCTAATTCAGATAAATGTATTAAAAACATTGTATAAGATCGTAAGCAACATCAACCCCTATGATAAAATAAATTTCCCTAATCTCGGTAAAATCGCACACCTAAATACCTAAATACACGCACTCGAAATATTAAACCAGTTCCTTGTAAAAAGAGAATAATGAAAAATTCATTCATTAATACCTCTATAAAACTTTGGAATAGTTTACCTAGAGAATTAAAGTTAATGAAAAATTTAAAGATGTTTAAAAACAGTGTCAAACGATATTACTATAATTCTAGAAAAGAAATAATTGAATTCAAATGGAGGGGTTTCAAATTTTACAACCAGGATTATTCAACTAGCAGAAATTAAAACGCCATAGCCCAGTGGTGCAATTTTCTTTTGTATTGATTTTGTACTGTTTATTGACGCTTTCAGAGTTGCTATCAGTATAATTATATATTTGTCAATGTAATTTCTGAATAAGGATTTCTTCTTCTTCTGTTCTTCTGGTAAAATGGTGCCGTCGTAGTTTTTGCATCGCGTGAACTGCTGTACTTTAAGCACTTGACTTTTGCTGCCATTTAATTGTTTTAGTTATTAATTAAATTTCTGACATTAAACAAATCAAAATATTTTGGAGGTATCATATTATATAGGCTTATTCTGCTTACTGTATTTTTTGAAATACTTGATACTTAAATACCAGATCATACATATTATCAAAAGCATTACTTAATAAGTAACCTTAGCAAAACATCATATCGATATCATTAAATTCTACTGAAATAATTTTTCGGACATATATCAGCAATTATGACTTCCAATCTCCCCTTCAATTATTTTGATGCACTTCCCCTCGAATTGTACATTATATTTTCTTATCAATATTGTCAGCTTGATTTATGATGTCCTTATCAGATTGTTTTGAGTTATTTTTTATCTTGCTTCTGGTAGTTTTGAAGAATGTTACCTAATAAATCTGACAGTATTTGTATATACTACTTGTAAATAGGCAAATTGGATTATTTTCATTGCTAACTTTTATCAATCCATACATTTTTCTTCATACATTGCAACTGAACCAAAGGAATAACTGAAACAGATAATTTGAATTTTATCTATATCTGCACCAATAAATTTCCTATCAATTATCAATTAACTAACTTTTGAAAATTGCACACAGTACAGACAAGGTGATAAACAATTAACTATACACCTTGATAATGTATTTATTTATAGAATCATTTTGTAAAATATTATAGCGTATTATTTTTAATGAAGATAATCAAATTAATTTCCATCAATTTTTACATATTTATTAAGTTTATTATTTTGAAAACATGATGGGGGAGACATTCTACCATGTCCCCCCCCATGTGTACGCTACTGGTTCTCTTCCCATTTTATCATCAATTATTCTTCAGAGACATTTCGAATATGTTTAAATTCATCAATTGAACTAGGAAACTGGAACTTTGAAAACTTCATTTGCATATAGGTTTAGAGAATTAAAAATATGCGAAGTTTTATAGGGGGCAGCATAATTTTTAGATTAAGATCAATGATATATGGTATTGAAGTTATTTCATTGCTGATAACTTTCCTTCATATCATAAACAAAAATATTAAAAATCAATGGCCCTAGCATGATTCATTGCGATACTCTATAATTAAATGACAACCAATTAGAAAAAATATGATTAAATTCAACTCGCTGAAGTCTATTATATAAGTTAAGTCATTTAAACTATGCGAATATACTCTACACAGATATAAACAAAAAATTCCTCCTAACATTTCAGGTACAACTAAATTGGGCTATCAAAGTAGCCGTAAATAATCATAGCTTTAATAAGAATAATGAATACAGAAAAATCTCAAACTTATTTCTACATCCACAATGTTATATCTACATAAATGTCCTAAAGACATTCTTCAAAATAACTAATAGTACTTTCCCATATAACAAAACTGACTTTCTTTCCGAAAAAATAATTAATAAACAAAACAAAAGAAAGCATTTAATTGAACCAATCAGGTATAAGAAGAGAACAATGAAAAACTCTTTTCTAAACACAGCTATAAATATATTGAATGAATTACCAAAATACATGGAACAAATAAATACTTTAAAAAACTTTAAGATTGATATTAAAAAATGATTATGCACCTTTAATATAAAATGACTGAAATAGCGAGGTTATAAATTTTACAATCCTGATTTTACTCTATTAATAGAAACTAACATTGTTATAACCCAAGTTAATTATCATTCTTATTTATAAATATTTCTTGTTTTGTTTTATTTAATTTTGTTTGTATATTTTTACTTGACTCTTTCAGAATTGTTATCAGTATTTTTATTGTTCAAACAATTTCTGAATATAGACATTTCTTCTTCTTCTTGTTCTTCTTTTTCTTCTTCTTCTAGTTATTTTAAATTTGGTGAGTACTATAAAGAGTAAAACAAGATTTATATTTTCTTAATAATGTTAATAGACAAGCAATAATACTAAATTCACCTAAGATCTAAAAATGTTGTTTGTTTAAGTCGTCTGATGTTGATAAATTCACATTCTCAGACCCAATT
The DNA here is from genome assembly GCA_900660155.1 of Hofstenia miamia. Classification (NCBI taxonomy): domain Eukaryota; kingdom Metazoa; phylum Xenacoelomorpha; order Acoela; family Hofsteniidae; genus Hofstenia; species Hofstenia miamia. The sequence goes on along the minus strand of CABFPE010000346.1, from coordinate 629,317 downwards.
ATGATCTTGAAGATATTTAATGATTATCTACTGGAGGCTTAGTTTGTACATGAATTTCTCTCATTGGTTAAGTGATAGACATAGGTCAATAGTTTTTGGAGCATTTTAGGTCGTCTTTGTTGAAAATTGACGTAATATGGGCCAGAGTGTTGATCTGATTCAGAGAAGAACGATTATTAAGCGAAAGAGGTAAAAGGGATATATTCAAATTTATGAAAATATACCGAACAGCAAAAAAATAATTGAAACTTCGTGTTTAAAACTTCAAGTTAAGCCCTTCGCTCCACAACAAAATGAACTAAGTTATCTGATTTTAATCTGTTTATACCATCTAAACCAAGGTATAACCCAATTGGAAGACATTCAGACTACCTCCACAATCTAGCAACAGCAATATGTGACAGTCAAATATTTTTCGGCACATTCTAAAACAGTGAAACAGTTAACGCATTCTTTCTTGTTCGTTTCAATTTATTAATGTTCTCTTACCACAAACTTTTACGAGGTGGAGTGGACTGTTGCAGTCAACTAAGCATTAAGCATTTATGCGGTTCATAATTAAGAATATCCGTTCCTAATTATTAATTTTCTTATTAAGATCGATACCAAATAGTTCAGTGTAAATTAAAATACAATAAGCCAAAAAAGCACAACATTATTAAAAAAATGAATCAATACTCTGATGTGAACTTCTTTGAAACAATCACGAAAATGTAAGGGTTCAGGCAGAGGTCTCGCACTGTCTATTGTAAAAATCTGAGGAGTTCATCTGAATCTGAAAGGTAAAGTGCCTTAACATGTACAAATTTAAACTTGAGCAAAGGAAATTGATTGTCATTAGGAATATAGAAATCTATTTATTGTGTAGCTTCGGTTGTCCAGCATGAGTAACACTTTTGATCAAATATGTGAAGTACCAAGAAATAGATATAAAGTCAAAGTGTCGTCGATTGTTGATCTTAGCTTTGCATGACCCTTTAGATGAGAGATTGAATACCTTAAAAAAGAGTTGATTTACGCCATAGTTATCACTGATACATCCAATAACAACGCCTTAAGCCTGGTGAATTGTTGATATGAGGACTTTTACACTCGAAAATTTGAATACCGCATCAAGACTAGCAAATGGAATCATGTGAGTTATAAAATTATTATTAGAAAAGCATGTTTAATTCATTACACACAGTAATAAAGTGGCAATGTCCGCCACATTACTGTCTCGGCCATAAAACCTTCCGTCATGATGTTGGAGAAAACGAGAAACATGAATATCTTCCACAAGCAAATCGATCTCTCAGAGAAAATTGAAAAAACTTTGATATGTAAATATCATCATTTCACTCTTTTTAAAGATTAATTTTTAAATAGAACGATTATTGTTTAAAAAATAAATCCAGAAAATAACATTTCAACTAATATTTTAAAAAAATGCTGAATAAAAAACTATTACAAAGTCTGTGAGTGTCTCACCCTTAAATTTACATTTGTGAGCAAGTGCCAGTGGCGTATGCAGGGGGGGGGGACATAGTGGAATGTCCCCCGTCAGGTTTCCAAATTTGATTTTGACTGAATAAATCAAAAAAATTTCGTAAAAAATGGAAAAAGTTAAAATCTATGATCGTGAAATGCATTTTTAGGATCTATTTTCTCAATATTTTCAAAATTTTGGGTAATGACGATGATGTCTCTCCGTCAGAAAATCCTGCGTACGCCCCTGGCCAGTGCAGTTTACATACTCCAATATATTGAGATACAATTACGTATATAGGCAACATTCTTTTCTCATTACCTGCGTCATCAGCATTACGGGAAACGATGTATCGGAACTTTATATGGATTCGAGTCATATCTACTGATAAAATAACAAACAAAACATTTTCGAGGCATATTGAATTTTGGAAGATAAGTGCAATTGTAGCATTAATATTTGAATAAATTTCCATGGGAAATAAAGCGATTGGAATTTATATATCTGCTCAACTTCCAAATCTTCATATTTAGCATTTTCATACATTTCAAATGCCATTAATGTCATAATTGAATGTAATTCTAAATGTAGGCCTATAGTCATTGTTTATATTCAAAGGCTTCAATTATATTAATGAATTTAGATGTACAGGCATGCCATTTACGTTATAGTCCATTATTTTAACATATCTCTACAATTAGGGTAATTGCGAGAAGCACCTGGTGTTGCATAAGGACATTCGGAAAGGATGGGCTTAAGTTGAGGAGACAAGGTTACTAAATGCAGAAGGCGTCATTATGGGTGGGCCTGACAGGCTTTGTCTAAAATAGGTCTGGATGAGCCTGTAACCTATGTGTAGACACTCGAAGGGGTGATGTGTTCCTATTTAAAGCTGACTGAACACCTCCCCTGGCATGTCGGAAGTGAGTTCTTCTAGATACGGTTGGAGGAAAAGAAAATGCTTTGTGTTTGACAGGAATTTGTACTTCTGCAACTGAAGGCCGTTCTTGAACTTCTACTGCTGCTGAAGGTAATTGTTCTTGTTTTTGCTGCTGGATTCTTTCTTTCCTCCAACCTCCTCATGTGCTCTTCATATGACACGTGCTTGTAAATATTCTGAAACTCCTGAACCCACTCCGGTGCTGGTGAGTCACTTTCTGTGTAGCATTTAGAATGGCCAATGTAAAAACAATTGCTGCAGATTGTTATAGCTGGGAAGTCGCATATAACCATGAGTTCATCTACAGCATGAATGCTCCACGAATCTTTGTCATCTCATTCCAGGAATACCGACAACACTGCTCCATCCAATTGTTCATTGAGACCGTTACAGTTTTTCAATCTCATACTTATGGTTTTATCAAGAATCTTGCCGCAATGTTATTGTCAAGTTAATTATTTAATCAAATGTAACCTGCTCATAAAATTAATGGTAATGAAACTGCAATAAAACCTGCCGGAATACACGATGGCTTAGTTACATTTGGCGGGTTTGTAAAACTCGTCCAAATAATCGCCAAGAGTAACTGGGGCCTTAGTTAAAGTTTATTCAAACATATATTTGCTTGATAATTTGCAGCGACAAACGAGCTGAAATTTCATAAAAGCACAACGTACTGTTATGGGCAACTTCAAAAATACTATCAGTTATCATATTTATATGTAAAGTATTTTAGAAATATTTTTGAAAACTCATTGTTCCAAAAAATAAGATTTGGTCTTCAAATATCTTAGATATACACAAATGATGTTCTATAGATGATACGAGCACATATTTCCTAATATATAATAGCTATATATATAACTATGCCTCCACTCCACATATAAGACACCTCCGCAAAACACTACTAAATTACGACATTTAAATATAGTAAGTTTATCATTTACAAAAATCTATAGTTATGGTCTAAGATGTATCAAAAAATAAACTATCAACATTAAAAATAATTATTCAATCAGGCGTTATCAACAAAATCTCAGGTTCTGTATTTTCGGAGTTTGTTGCTAAAACAAAAATGAGAAACTTCTCCGAAGTCTACAAAAATCTTTTCTTTTGTCGCGTAGTATAGTAAAAGTCTAAATTCAAACAAAACTGAATTTCTAAATTAACCTAAGCTCCCAATAGATATAACCCCTCAGATTTTCTGGTGGTATGTAATGAAATTGTGAAAACACCGTTTTAGAAAAATATCGTAGGTTCTATTCTCTAAACGTTAATGCCAACATTTTTTACCATTATAAATAAGATCCAATAAATAGTATGTGAAATTATTTTGACTTTTCAATAGTAAATAGTTCAGCACCGACTCGAAATGGCAATAATATTTCGTGTTTTATCACTGATACTGTAGGAGAAATTACTACATCCATTTAGTGATCGTAGTTTTTTATATTTTATAGTAGCGACGCAAAGTCGAAAATTCATTATAGTTTCTAGAGATTTGAGTAAATTTGAAGAATTTGAGTTCATTTAAAATATTCCCTTCGATGACTAATCATTTTCAATCTTGAAATAGTAATTTAATGCTATCCTTCTTCACAATTACAAAAATTTATCGCGCACACACTTAGTCGGCCTGACCACTAATTAAGAAAGAGCGTAGTAATGGCGCTTTTAAGTCACCGGACCCGCCGCTAATTACTAAGTCGGTGAGTCAAAATCACAAGTGGTTTTAATTAGCGGTGAGTGCGCGGCAAACTAATTACAATTTAATTAATAGCATGAGAACTAAATCATGAATAATGATTGACAAGCCAAAAAATTACTTCGAAAAATCATGTCGTCAACATCAAGAGAACTAAATGCCAATGAGCCCATTGGATTGAAAATGAGTTTTCCAATTTCTATTGACGAACTAAACCCCCGCCCCAAGTTATGATTCAAAATATTTCTGCCGATTTAATAAATTATTTTCCAAGTTTGGATAGTTTTCATACGAAAATTTTTCAGAAGTCAAAAGCTTCTAAGGCCAATGATAAAGGAGAAAATTTTCAGGGTAATAAAAATGCACTACTTAAATTACGTGATTTGAAATCTTGATACCAATAAATCTTGGTGGTTTTTGTCATTTGCATATTCCAAATTACTGCTATATTTTCATTCATATTAAACTCAGTGCATAATTTTTATTTAGAATTTTTTTTTATTTTTTAGTATTTCTACAAAGTATGAAGGTTCACACAAAATATATTATACCACGTTTTAACACGTATAAAGGTACGTCTTAGAAACGTCTTATAAAACACCATTGCAAAACCATTGGATCTCATCTAGTGTTCACCAAATGATGTTGTAAAACGTTTTCTAGGTCTTCTAAGCATCTTCCAGACGTGTTCTAGAGGTCTTCGGGACGTTTTCCAGACGTCTTTTAAGCGTTTTCTAGGCGCTTCTTGACGTCTTCTAATTTCCTATAAACTATTTGTGAGCGTTTATACACGTTTTCTACACCTGATATTTCTAAACGTTTTCTAGACGTTTTCTAAACAATTTTCAAACAATTTTAAAACATGTTATAAAACGTCTTCTAAGCGTTTTATTTTTTATTGAGTAGTGTCAAATCTACTACAAAACTACCAAAGTGATTTGAACGTATTCACGATCATGGATTTTCAAAAATTTGAGTTTGCTTTTGGTGCACAAAATCATTTTAATAATAGAAATACAGGCAATTAGGCCTGTGTCTAGTTTGCTGCAAGGATAAAAACCTTGTCAAAATATATTTTGTAAAAATTAAATTCATAAATTTATCTAGTTTATTCTGTTTCTTTTAATTCTTTACTAATTTGAATATTCACAAATTTTACCTTAACGAACCGTTTTGATTTTATCTCAATGAATAATTGGTTTTCTCTCCTAGGAGTTCTATTATAGCTAGGGTAGTGTCCATGTCTGTGCCAGGCCCGTATCGCGTAGGGCTTGTCAGTGCCCGTATCCTAGATCTAAGCTCGATGTGTCCAATATGTAATTTATTTGAAATAGCTTGGCACATCAAGAGAACCTTCAAGTGTGCTAAATTATTCATGCATATTAAACGGTCATAGCAACAATCTATGAAATTTACATCAAATACAAAATCAAGAATTTTTGCTGACATCACCGAGAAATTGAATTTCGCAACTAAAATTTATAAAAAAATTTCAATTCATTGATAAATCGTGCATCCAACCTTACAATAATAATAATCGACAACACATCAAACAGGCATTAACTTAAATGGGCACTACACTATACACTGCTAGTAAAATAAGTAAATTACACTAATTCAAATCAAACGATAATTATGACCTCTGAAGCTAACAAATTGGGCTTCTTACATTTACAAGATAATGCATTATGTACATGTACATGAGCACTATAATTTTATCAATTTAATAACAAAAACAGTATGCATCATGTATATGAACATGAATTTTCAATATATGAAGGTGCTGGTGAAACGAAATTTTAAAATTGATAAGAAAGACATTTTATTTCATAGGACTCTGTGAATGTTTAAAATGAAATCCAAATTTGAATTTATGTTGGAATCTAATACGAATCATGGTTTAGTACAGTGGCAGATCTAAATTAATCTGTTGAGATACTGAATATTTTAAAAAAAAAATATTTCATGCTCTAACATATTGCGGGAATGACGTAAATCATATATTTCAATTGAATTCTATTTTAAAATAATGAAGTTTTTCTACCGTTACTATTAACAACAGAAGATTTCGCGTTATAGAAGTTATTATATTTTGCATTATGTTTCAGATTTGCAAATACATTGTCTGACTATTCGAATTCGAATTCCAAATAAAACGAGTGAATTCACAGGAACCTAGTTGACAGAAACAGACAAAAATCTAAATAAAAAGCTTCTGAAACCATTAAAACTATTCAAGCCTGCATGATATTTATGTAATTCAATTATTATGGAACAAGCTGACTGTTTTTGAGATAAGCCCCTTCATGCAATTTATTTAAATTATTTGTACATTAAAATATAAACGAAAATATTGAACCTGCGGACCCGCCATCAAAACCCTGACCAGGTGACCCGCAAGTCTGATATGCAGTTCTGCAATACCCTAGCTATAATAGAACTCCTAGGAGAGAAAACCAAGCATTCATTTAGATAAAATCAAAATATTAAAAACTACGATCACTAAATGGAAGTAGTAATTTCTCCTACAGTATCAGTGATAAAACACGAAATATTATTGCAATCTCGAGTCGGTGCTGAACTATTTGCTATTGAAAAGTAAAAATAATTTCACATTCTATTTTTTGGATCTTATTTATAATGGTAAAATATGTTTGCATTGAAGTTTAAAAGAATAGAAACTTCGTTAGTTTCTAAAACGTTGTCTTCAATTTCATTACATATTTCCTGAAATACCTGCGGGGTTGGATTTATTGGGATTTTAGGCAGCATTTATTAGAGGCCACTTTGCACTATTTCCATCAATCCACTGCAAGGTCATTAACTGGTTTTAGCAAAAATATCCAATTTTGAATTTAGGTTTTATATATTGAAATTTTGTTTCATGATCGTTGATAGCTTATTTTCTGATACATCTTACACCATAACTATAGATTTTGTTAATAATAAACTTACTATATTTAAATGTCGTAATTTAGTAGGGTTTTGCAGAAGTGTCTTATATGTGGAATGGAGGCATAGTTATATATGTAGATTAAGGAAATATTTGCTAGTATCATCTATAGAACATCATTTGTGTATATCTAAGATATTTGAAGACAAAATCTTAGAATAATTATTTTTAAAAAATATTTCTAAAATACTTTACATATAAATATGATAACAGTTATTATTTTTAAAGTTGCCCATAACAGTTGTGCTTTTAACAATTTCAGCTCGTTTATTGCTGCAAGTCATTAGGTAAATATATGTGTGAATAAACTTTAACTAAGGCCTCAGCTGCACTTGGCGGGTATTTAGACGGGTTTTACAATCCCGCCAAATGTAACTAAGCCAGTGGGTATTCGGGTGGATTTTATTGCAGTTTCAGTGCCATTAATTTTCTGAGCAGGTTATATTTAATTAAATAATTAACTTGACAATAACATTGTGAGCAGATTCTTGATAACACCATAAGTACATGATATAAAATTGGAAAACTGTAACGGTCTGATTGCTCTTTTTTTCTTGGATAAATTAATTGACATATAACCATTTTCTTCATACATATCTTTCATCATTAAAAGATCGCTGCAAACAACTTTTTAAGATCATACTTTAATCTATTTGATACGCCTTTACATTTTTTGTACTCGTTGAGCGTTGACATTTTCTGTGCACTACTTTTACAATATTTTGCATAAAACATGCTTTACTTTAATTAATTGTGTTTAGTTTCTTTAGAAACCAATTCTTGCACTTTACGAATGGTGTTTGATCTTCGTTTTCATTTTAATTAACGGACAATGTTTGTCGTAAAGCATAATCAAATTCTTGTTTATAAATTCTAATTTTTTATCAATTGATTGAAATTTATAAGAACTTTGCAAATCTTTTGGTAAATTGTTCCTCTGATAATGCTTGGCTTAATGAATAAAAATAATATTTTTTAATTCAAGAAACATTAACTTTCTTTTAAATAAACATAACACAAGCAATTAGATGATTGGACAATCTAAGACAAATGCTTGATAACTATACCTTATCTCAGCTGAATTAAAGAAAAATTCAAGCTAATTAAACACAAGAGTTCTACGTCATTATTCATTTAATTTCAATAACGTAAAAAAACTTAAAACATTTAATTGGCAAATGATTTTAGTAATCAAAATAACTCATTTTATAAAGAAATTTGGAAAGTTATGTTTAATAACCCCTGTTAATGTCATTTGAATAATGAGTGCCAATTTTATGCAATATTAAAAGTATGTTTGAAAGAATATGTAGGTAAAATCTATTTCTAAAATTATAGTCACCAAGCCTTCCATCAAAATTTAAGTGTACAGAAAAAGGCTAAAATAATAACTGGGAATAGGCCTATTCATACCATGAAAATATATTACATCGCACAATAATATTTTGTATGCATGCAAATCATATAATATTCGCAGCATTTTTAATAATTTCGAAGTACAAGAAATTCCATTTAAATTTGCAAATTTTTCCATCTTACCAAGGTCTACTGTAATCATGACGTGGCGAATTGCTGTAAAATTATCTCAAATGAGGCAAAATATTCACTCAGACACAAAACATTATTTGGTACAACAAGTAGCTTTGGGTAACTAAGTCAAATAATTTGCTATTTTAAAGCATCTTAATTTTTTCATAATCGCAAAACAACATTTAAAAAAATGAGGCCATTAATGATAAACAATCAATTTTCCTACATTTCAAAAGCAATTGTCTCATGTGCTTTGAAAATCAAATTTTAAACGAAAAATAAACAAAACTATAAATTTACAGTGTTTTCTGTGAGCCGCAGCATCAGTATTTATAAAAATATATTCTATTTCTTTGCTTGTGAAATCGTCGAATTTGTTGATAAGCATTGTGTAATTTAGTACTCTGTTGTGTTGTGTGACACAACAGCCTTTTGCTGGAGTGTTGCATTGATTGTTGTGTGAAAAAGATCCCAAAACGGCAAGTTGGTATACCACAATGGCCTATGTAGAAAAATCGTGTAGAAAATTTTTTCAATCATAAAATTATATAAATTTTGTTAATTACGCAAACACACAATGTATTATTCAATAACAAATTAACACAATTTGAGTTGACTTGAAGTATCGAATCCTATCAGGGCCCTAGATGTATAAAAAACAAAAATAAGCACAGAAACCCAAAATGCTGTAAATCGCTAGTAGTGCTAGCAAATATACTTTTTAATATATTTTGGTAAATCCCCATTTCTAAGATAATTTACAGCCATTGGTAAAAATGATTTTTGAAAGGGAGTTGTTCTAAAACGGTAAGATCGAAAAGTAGAGCGGGTGCCATCAAGTAAGCTTTTAGAGCTCATAATTTCAGATTGAAGCGAATTATCAACATTATTAATAACTTTCTTCACAAACTTGACAAACTGTCAAGAGGTTTTCGCAATTTGATTTTCTGTTTTTCACTTAAACAAAACCCAAAAACTGTTGTTCCATACATGTAGTGAGGCAAGACAAAAGATTTAAATAGAATAACTTGTCTAGGATAATCAACATTTTTATACCAGTAAGAAATAGTCTTTATTGAATAATTAATCTTTTTGATCATTACATTAACCTGCTCATCCCATTTTAAATGATCATCAAAATGCAAACCCAAGGAATTTTGAATTGTTTACCTTTCTTATGCTTTTATTCATGATGGTAATAGCTTCATCAGCAATCTCATCTAAACACTCATTTGAACATCTTTCTTTAAACGTTAATTCTTCGTATTTTCCAACATTAAAAATTAAGTTATGACTTTTCAAAATCCCCCAATTGCAGCAATATCACTTTTGTATAATTTAAAATCATTGGGTATTTATCCAAATCACAGTATTTGGCCTTCATAGAATTACGGCTATATGTAAAAAGAGGGCCACTCATAGGCTCACCCTGTGGTATTCCTAACAAGATTTTGGCATATTCTGATCGGATTTTGCCGTTTTTCACACATTGTTTAATCCCATTCATATAACTACAGAGCCACTTTGTAATTCCCAACTGTAACTTCACTAATATTATGTAAAAAACATTTTGAAAAATAGTATTCAAGGCTGAAGAAAAATCAACAAACAAACATCTAATAATACATTTACCGCTATCAAGGTTTTTAAGTTTTTGCTGATTCAAGCAAAGTAACTCACTAACAGTCGACATCCCCTTTTTGTAGACAAGCTGTTTAACATCATCAACATCACAAATAATCTCAATTATGTACTTCAGCGCAGTTCTATCAAGACATCTCGGGGGTTTTGCAAGCATTTTTCTGTCCGTATTCTTCATTTTCCTTTTAAGAACAATAGTATCAATTACAAACTGCTTGTATGATTTGGTACACACAACCTTATTATCCAGTAGTAAGTCACTTTGAATAGGTTCCCAGTCTGTACTAGAGAAAGTTTCATTAATATCAATAATATTCTCAGAAGTTGCTACCTGCCTTGTGCAATAACTTACTCTAGCTGTATTTTTACATGTTTTTTTAGGTAGCAGAAATAGACATTTATGATCAAAATTACCAATAAATGAAATGAATGTAAAAACATTTATTTCATATAATTGTCATAGCTAACGTAAGCAATCTCTATTTGAGAGTTATTCGGAATATATGTAGAATTTTTAAGTAAATTGAAAAGATTAAAATTAACAACACAAGACAAATTTGGTTTATTAACATCACCTGCAATTATCAAGAAATTCTTTTCAAATTTTGATTGAACTAGCTGTAAAATTTTTGTAAGCTCCTTCCTCACAACAACCCTTTTGCTCTAAGGTCGTATATAGATATTAAAAACAATAATAAATGAATTCTTATTTGTGCGTATTATTGTGTTTAAAAGGCATCTAAATATATTGATATCATTCAGATATATTTCCAATTTAATTATAGAAATTAAAAAATGTGTTACTTAAAAGTTAACCACTTACGTGGGAACTTCTACTATATCAGTGTACAAAATTGTGTTAGATGAGATAACTTAAATATATATGATAAATTTCTTAACATTATTCATGTGAATTGGAATCAACTACTACTAGATAGACATTAAACTTATCTACAGCAACGTTGTGGAAATTGTATCCTAAAAAACAATTTTCTTTCTAAGTTATTGCAAGAATTTTTAATTGTAAAACTATTGCTTGTATTTTTTATAGAGAATTCCATTGTTACATTTAATAAACACTTGGTCTTTTCCCTTTTATACATCAAAGAATTAACAAAATTAAAAAATTTCGACATAACAGTCATTTAATGCGTTATTTCCAGAAACTGCTCTTGTCCATCTAAACACGAACATCTGTAGCAGCGCTGCTTGACTAAATCATAGCTAAGTTTTCAACACACTAGATTGTGATATTTTAAAAACCGCAATGCCATGAATTTAGAATTTCGATGTCTATCCACGCTCTTCCAATTACAGATACTAGCCGCGCTATTAATGACCTTCACTTCTCCAAAGAAGAGTCCAACGGGATTTAACAAGAATCTTAGTAGTAGTTAATGTGAAATTTCAAAACCTTATAAAATTGGGCAAACTTTCACATTAATGGAATAGATAAATATTACATGTAACGCATTATTTCTATTTCGAGATTTATCCCAAAAGTAAGTTTCCGTCTTGGGTTAGCTCAGCTCACATAATAGCTATTGTTCTAAAATGGCACGTCAGTGAACTTCGATTTAATTGACCGGTACTCACTGAATTTCACTCTACTAAACTGTATACACGCTGCACAATTCATTTCTGCAGTTGGATAGTATGGATAAGGTGACCACGCAACCGTCATTCTCAAAATACAATATTTGTCGCCTAAAGAAATGAAGTCCTAGAGTATTCTTCACAAACCATTACAGCAAATTCCTTACAATATGGCATGAATGGTAGTTCTTACGTTAACATTTAAATAACATTGCCCATACACTAATTACAATATTTCACTGAAGTAACTCAATAGAAGATTCAATGGTGGTAATTTAAGAAGTTGTGCAGCAGTGGCCAATTAACCATTAAAATAAAAAAGATGCTCATATTCAACACCTAGTATTCATTTCTCCAAAACCTAAACTTTCACAACTGGGTTAGTAAAAGTGGCAGTCTCAATTAAAGAATCAGTAATTTTTTACACGAACATTGCAAAAATTCAACATTTAATATTCAAAGTTTTAAGTCAACTAAAACATGCCTACACATTTTAAAACTTATTCTCATAAAACACACAGTGCTAAAAAAATCTAGAAAACGTGGAATGAACTGCATTTAAAAATCAAGAAAGGCAATTCTCTAAAACCGTTTACTTTTATTATGTTTTCGTGCCACAATTGTATATTGATTAATATGTGTATTGCAAAAAATAGTACACAACAAAGTCCCTTCTTTTCCTTTAATTTGCAAAATTTGAATACATTAAATACGTTGTTTTTAATTGAAAATATATTTGTAAAATTAAGCATATATATTTACACTTAACATTAGACTAGTAAATAAACGAATTGAAGAACCAAATAACATTTGAATAGAACATTTAATCTACATTACTATAATTACAAATTTTAAAACAACAACCTTGATTTCAAAATAAAAATTAAGTTTTGCACTAATGAAGCAACAAACATCAAACTAAAATTATAACGTCAACAGGTAACATTTATAAAATCAAGACTCCTCATTGCCTGAATCTTCATCGTCTTCTTCATAATTACTGTCGACCTCATCGTCAATACCACAAAGGTCAAAGTCATAATCCTCTTCTGGGCGAATTGAAGGTGCATCCAACTGACAATATTCCTGGATTGTTTCTGGCACAAAAACGCCATCTTTAATGGCATCTGATTTCGTAGCAAGAACCTGCTTCCTAGAAAATTGCAAAATAATTTACTTAAACATTTATATCATATTAGATATGCTAAAATTGTAGCATGTTATTTTCACTCAAATGATTTTTAAAATTAGAAGTTATAATTCTCTAACTACTTCAATTTTAATTGAATTGCAGACATAAAAAAATGAATTATTAGAAGGAAAAATGCAAACAAATACAAAACTATATGAAATGTAAGAAGTATGCGGGGGCGTAGGAAAGGAGGGGTGCGACCGATTAAAAACTATTAAATCATTTATAAATTTATAATGTGACAAACAAATTCAATTAAAAAACATGCAACAAGCGCTCTGAAAAAAATCTGTCCATTTCAGAGAATGAAACGAACTATATGTATTTAAATAAAATTAGTTAATTAACATTTTGTTTGAAGAACACAGCCTGTGAAACCTTACGCTTGTTTACAATAGCTTAATTGAACATAAAATTATAAGCTATAATGTTAATATTAAAATGGTCCTTATCTGTTTTTATTAAATATAAGTATCCTTCATAAAAAACTTTAAGTGTTAATTATTCCATTTTAAGAGAACGTTTATCAGATTTAGATAAAAATATCATTTTCCTTAGTCAAATGAACATGATTACTCTTTATACTATTGTTCAGCATTCATAATTTACTATAGGATGCAATGATCATATATAAATATAATTGGCAATTTAATGAACAATTACACACCAAATTATGGGAAATTAAAAAATAAAAGTATAACTAAAAATAAATAATTTTAATAATTTGAAATGATATCCCATGTAAAATGTAAATATTACACAATAAGTTGTTTGAACTAATGTTCACGTGCTCTTAGACCACAAACCAGTCTTTAATCATAGAAACATTTACAGTATAAACAATAGGAAATAACCAATTTTAAATAAAACTTGATTTAAGGAAATGTATTGGGTAGAACAAAGCTTTGATTGTCATGAGTAAATGAAACATGGTTTTCAAGATTAGTTAAACAAATGGAGCTGAATGCGCAAACCACACTTGGTTAATGTCACTAGAAAATTAAATTTTTTCCATGCATTCTTATACGTATAAATTATTTTCTGATATTCTCTTCAAAATTAGGGAATGCTGTGGCGTCAAAATTTAAGTAAAAAATTTAATATATATAAAACAAGTCCGAGGCACGAACAATAAGAACAGGCCGTCGAACGACGACAGTATCGTAAAAACTAAGAATTATACAAATCAACAAAAACATACATAATACATTGACCAATATTTAATGTTTATGCCTCTTACATGTTTTAGTAATCGAAATGAAACGACAAGTGATTAAATTCAGTACGCTAAAATGTACTACAAAGATCTTGTGAAGTATGAATGACGGTAAAATAAAAAATAACTGAGGAATGATTAATTTTCGGTATAATAGATAACTAGTATACAATATATTCGCAAGCTTACATGATTGCATTCTTCGAGATCCTGTTATTACAGTTATCCTTGTCAGACACAAATCAAGTTCAATGTTTATGTATTTTAACTATTTTATATGTTTTTTTGCCTTTTATCAGGTGATCTAAAAAACAGTTAGTGGGATCTTTAACAAAGATAAATTAACATGTCTGTGTCATGAACTACAGGTCCCATGAAGGCTGATTATATGTAAAAATATGAAGTGTAACTAACAGCAAGTTATTTTTAGTTCTTTGCTCTGAGCAAATGCACAAATTAAAACGATGGGAAAAACAAAACAGTACTTCACAATTAAACTGTAGCATATACGCAAAAAATCGCCATTTTGTTAGTCAAAAAAGAAACACATTGCACCAAAAACCTTGACACCAACTAGGACATTCTCTTATATTGCATTTCATGCGATTTAGTGAAGTTCCTTTTGAATTAAGCGAAATTCAACGGTTGAATCAAACTCGCTTATTAATTCAGAGATTAATTAAAGCTGTATACTTGATAGAATAAAGATACGGTATCAGTACCAAGGCAATCCTGATTTTCAACAATAGGGCCATTTACATGCTGCGGATGATCCGGTAAAAAGCGAATGATGCGGCTAGGTGCATTAAGGGCGTCTACATGAGCTCTGCTTTAGTAGCTACATTATCTCGATATAATTGCTCCTCCGGAGCAGAATTCACTCCACCGCATCAAGCCGTATTAGTGATAGATAAACAACCTGTCAATCATTTTGTTTGCCTTTTCAAAAGTAATTGGCTTTGTACATTGTATGTAATCAATTAGAATTCACCAACCCAAAATAAAAAACTAAAGCGGAGCACGCGTAAACTCGGATTAATAAAATCTATAAGAAACAATTTTGATCAACAAATGGTGCCGTATTTACTACTACGCCGAATTTAGCTGCTCCACATCTCGTATAAACGGGGGTAATAATATAATTAGGAAAAAGTGAATAGCCAAAATTACATTAAATCGAAATTCGTTAGTTACGGGCATTAATATTTACCCTAGTTATCAAAGTGCGTGATTTCGATTGTTAGAAACAACTTATCCATCTCACAAACTTAGATAATTTAACTATGCTTTTATTTTTTTACGTCGTTATTTACCGTATAACATCAATGAGACTACCAAGATTACAATTTATAAATCAATGATTCTATCAATTTTGATGCACACTTCTACTATATGGTCCAATTCAAGGATATGGTTATGTTCAATTCATTGTTACATGATGTTAATGATTCAAATATCAAAACTAAAAAAGTAGGCACTCGGCAATCTTATTTTTACAAGCAGGGTTTTTTAGTCGAGTTCGAGTTACTCGGTATGAGTTCGAGTATTTACTTTACGAGTACTTGTTAGAGTTTTTTTTTCTAATTCCGAGATTTTAGGGTAAAAAACATTAAGTTTTTTGCGATTGATAAAGAAATTGAAATTTAAGGAAATTTAATTTTTACGCTATTTTAGGTCTAATTTTCGATCAAATTCGAGTTTTGATGATTTTTCTTTCTAGTTTTTACGATCGAGTTTTTCGAGCTATTTAAGTTCGAGTTCTTAAAATTCCGAGTACTCGAAAATCCTGATTACAAGGTCTGTCAATTACCTATCCACTAAACAAATATGTTTTTGTTTTAAGACTACGTTGATGCGCCATATGCTAATCTACTTAAACACCAAAATTATCATTCACACGCAAGCAACAAATTCTTGCTCTGTCCCTTTGGTCATTGTATTTCCACTTACGGTTATTTTTTGTTAAATAACGTCATTTTATTATTAATACTACAACAAAAATAACTACTATTACTACTAATACTACAATCGGACTAGGATTTTCTTCTTAGACAATTTAATCATGAGCAATCTCAAATAACTATTATGTGAGAATTTTCCAATCTATTTTTAAAATGTGTATAGAGAATACAGAAAATTATATCGAATTGACATGAAAAACTAACAGGGTTAGGGTTATTTAACACTGTTGAATCATTCTTCTGAATAATGGTAGGACTGAACACATCGGAACTTAAGGCCTTAAGGAATACAGCCAAAAGCTAAAGGAGCAGAGTTTAAATAATTTTGCGATTGATTCATTATTAGAATTAAGGATTGCCAAATGCATCAATTACTCAGACAACAATTCATTTCATGGCGATGTGTAGAACAATGTTTAAAAAAGAAATGCAAGTACTATAATGTCAGTACAAAATGCACATTACAGGGTCCCGCAGGTAAATTGGGACTTTNTCATCATTAATGGAATAGTTTAAAAAATATAAGCATTATAAAATAGTCCCAATTTACCTGCGGGACCCTGTATAGACTGGCGGTAGATTTGAATCTCATAGAATGAAGTAAAATGTTGCAGTTCGTCATTGTAAATGTAATTAAGCGAAATCAAATGAAATTATGCCAAGAATTTGGATGTTTGTACTAACACCCTACAGCTTACATTGAAAAGAAGTTAGGTTAATTTAAATATGAACGTATCTAGCTTGCAATTAACATGGTGTTTGGTGTATAATATAGATACCATACCGTTATATCAATATAAGAACTGTTCAAGAGCTATCTAACAAATTATAGTAAAAATATCTTATATTGAGAACGGTTAACATTGTTTATAGAAGCTCTCTGAATGTCAATTACCATGATCATAATTTAAGGACGCATATACAATATGAATTGTGGTCAACAATTTAATTTACTACAACCTGACAATATTAGGGTATTCACGATCATTGGATTCCTTCCATTTCCTGTAATGAATAGAGGCATCAACATTTGCTGGGGATGAAATATTTGGTTCATTAAGCAATGAAATTACACTGAGGAGCACTGTTCTAACATTTTGAGTAGGATTCCAACGTTCATTAATGTGTTCACCACTTTGTGGATCATCTACTGGAGGATGAAGAATAGAGATACAAACATCGCCATTCTAATGTAAAATAAGAAACTAAATGAAAAAAAGCTTCAAACCTCATAAATATTTGGATGCCACATTTTTGAAAGGAATTTAAATTTTGGAGGAGAAAATGGATAATCATTGGGAAATTCAATAGCTGCCTAAAAAATTTAACCAAATATATTTACAACAGAAACCTACCTTGAAATATCCTCCACTGTATATTGAATCTGGAGGCCCAAATATTGCCACATTCCATTTAAATTGATCAGAATCGTCTGCATTTACAACAAAGCCAGCAACCTTTTCATTTTGTAATGTACTAAGTTCTAGATTGAGAGCCTTAATTGTAGCAAGATGACCATGTGCCATCCTTGAAGCCAATCTAGTCAAATTATATAAATAGTATATTTTAGAAACCTACGAAAATGAAAAATATGTAAAACGTGTTAAATGATGTTGTAAATATCTGCACTATTAATACTGATTGTTTATAGTACATTATAATTATTTAATTTTGTTCTATTTTGAGTTTTACTTTGCTTTTTAAATTAAAATTAAAATTTTACTTTAGTGGACAGCTAAAGTGCCCATTCAAATATTTTTTCTAACTTTTCATATTTTATAGCAAATGACGTAAGCACTCACCATGACAACAATAACTATTTTTTAATGTAATTATGTTAAAAACTTCACTACTTTCCTTAAAGAATTGCATTTTTTCTTAAACTTATCACATTTTTACAATAATGTTTGTCAATATAAATTAGTCTTCTATTTCATTGTTTCTTTGAATTATAATTTCAAGTATTTGCGTTTTTGATGACGTCATATGTAGCATATTACCATTAAGCTATGTATATAAGTATGTACATTTCGTTTCCTTCCTGCGTTAATTCAATATTTGAACATTTATTGAAATTAAGAAAATAACTTCTGCCAAAACGACTCAATTTTTAAGATGTTAATTTTTATATTTTTGTGTGCATGCTATTCGATTACTTTACTTTGCTTTTCAATTTCGAACAAATCTATATGTTCATGAAATTGCAATCTTGAATTTATTGTTTCATAAGACTGCATCAGTCATCGTATGACCAAAATTTATTGTGACAGTAATCTAAAATTTGACCAGACATTCGCACAAGTTTAAGTTTGTTTGGGAAATTTACTACCCGCTGGGAGCTGGGAAAGAACTTTAGATTTATACATGTAAGATAAATATTGAGTACAAAATGGCTACGATAATAAGAGCATTATTATATTGTAGTCAATGTAAAGCATTGTTCTGCTCTAACAATGGTCATTTTAATTGTTATTGTATTTTTATATGAATGAAAGAGCAAAGCATAAATTCTTGGAGCAAATTTTGTAAAAGAAAAGCATAGACTAGCAGTTTGATAGAGCAGAAAAATAAACGAAACTTATTCCTTAATTTCCTGTAGAGTAATTTCAATTTTTAAAAAATTGTTTGCAAATTGTTTTAGTTTATTTAGAGGAAAACATTTATAATCAGTTCATGAGTGACATAATTTTTCAAGAAAAAGTTACTTTTGAGGAGATTTTTCAATCTGCGAAAAAAAATTTTTATTTTAAAATGTTGAAGTGCGTTTTAAAAGAAGCATCAACCGATTGAAAAATGTTTAGATTAGGCTTCAAATCGACACCCAGCCAATCTTGTTAATATAGGCTATTTCCAATCGATAGAGTACGATATTTTTCTTTTTTCATTGATTCAATCAAAAATTTGTAATATATTCTTATGTGCATTAGATGCTCTGACAAATGTTTTTGTTGCAATGCAGATTTTGCCGTTTCCAGTTTTTCTGAATAATAAATCTTCAAAATCCCATTTGGCAGAATTGTATAGTTATTGTTGTCGTTTTATTTGGTCCGAGATATTAGTTTTATGTAATTAAGTTATAAATTATAAGTCATGTATTGTTAGCAAAACATACTACGTTTCAAAAAAATAAAGCATGGGCCCCAATGCCATTCTATAAATTGTTTGCATTTCACTTCTGGGCTCTAACTCTCTTTCGATTTCATGGATACTATTAGATAGTTCAATATATCATGGTAACGTTCGTTTAAACATTACATAATTGAGCCTCATCCTATTGTACTTAATTTTTTACAATGACGTTGGATATAAGTTTATTTGTCACCAATAAACATTTCTAGTAATAATAATTCAAATTATTATTGAACTACTGATTGCTGTTTTGAAAGTCTACTTTCTATTGCAGCTCGGTGGGTTAAACTTTAAAACATGTAGTATTGTTTTTTAATAATGTTCACTGGATGCAATTTTCTATTTATGTTATTGCATGCTTCTATCATTTAAAATATTGAGAATACTATTTATAAGAAAAGATAAGAATTTATTTCTAAATCAGAAAATTCATCTGCGTTTAAAATTATAGCAGCGTAGGGTGCGATTTTACTAGGAATTATAATAATAAGCAATCAGATAATGCCTGACTAATCTAGTTAGCATTTAAAGTCAGTGAATTCGAAGGAATCTGTCAAGGAATGTCCTCATGAAGATTTTGGAGGAAAGTCTATCCGTTCCTATCTATTACGCGGTCTCTCCACATCATAAACTTCTCTTTTCGGTATTAGATCTGCGAGAGAGTGGGTAGAATATCAGTATAAAGCTTCTTGTCAGCAGCTTATAAAATTTGATTTGCTGTGTGATATTCATCAATAATTCCGTATTTTTTAAATTTTCGTTGGATGGAATCAAGTCTGTTTAGATTTCACTGACAATAGCATGTTACACTGAGATCTATTGTGAACGTATAATTATTTTCAAATGTTTGGCTTGATCAATTGTATTTACGTAAATTTTAACCGTTAAGCATTTGCTATAATTTCAACTGTATTGAGTTATTTCAACCAAGGCAACAATAATGCTGTTTAGTCCAAATAGTGATAATATTCTTCAAACACTAACGGGGTAACTTTCGCAATCAACTTTGTTATTGGAGAGATTAGCTATGTTTGCACATTTTCACATGTTTCACATGAATAATATATGTAACTTTGAACGTTTCTGTAAAAAATCTTTTCTAGGCCACCCATAGAATCACCAAAACCTTTAAAAATTTTATAACTTCTGACCCAAATAATATACAACCATAATTTTTATTTGTACCCTCACTAGACTTG
The DNA here is from genome assembly GCA_900660155.1 of Hofstenia miamia. Lineage (NCBI taxonomy): Eukaryota > Metazoa > Xenacoelomorpha > Acoela > Hofsteniidae > Hofstenia > Hofstenia miamia. The sequence continues at coordinate 608,787 of CABFPE010000346.1, read as the reverse complement.
GTGTGCTTTTCTCATTGTGATAATGATTTTCTATTTGGTTGATGCAATGACTACAAAAAATAATTAGACAAAATATAAACAATTCATAAATATCTGTGATGCAAATCATATTAAAATATTTTTTGTAAGCAACAGAGAATATTTGAATAAATATTTTGTCTATATTCATACTTTCCCATTTGATTTTGATGTATTTCAAAACTTCAGCACAGTTGTAGTGGAAACTTCTTGGTCATTGATTATGCTATTAACATAGTTAATTAAAATAGCTTCTGTTTTCTCACTATGAGCTTTTTAAAGGTCTTGTTAGAGTTTGCTTTAAATCCAAATACATTATGAGATACTAAAATGAATATTTAGTTACTATTTATTCTGCACAAAGAGATTAGTTGAAAATTATAACTTGCATACAATAAAGTAGGCACAAATATTTGTATATGTAAATAAGGCGAAAAAGGTTGCATTTGCAATCTCTAGACATGTAGAATGTATAAATGTATCACAAGTAATAAGTAAGAATAAGTTAATAATGCTGCATGACTGAATGTTCTTGAAGCAGTAAATTTTATAATGGTTTCTTTAAAACTATTCTAATTTAAATAATTTCTATGAAAATACACTGCTTATAATAGTTTAGGAGACGTTCCGATGTTGAAAAAGTATAATTGATTATAGCGAGTGCTTAAGCAATTTCCCATCAAAGTGATGTGCATTACAAGGAGCTTTATTTAATCAGCACATTTTGAGTAAACATAGGCGACCGCCCTCCCCCTTTTGGCGTCAGCTGAGAACACTTAAGAACAATTTTCTCTTTTCCTCAAAATTAAAAATTTTTCACTTTAATTCAAGATGATAGCAATCAATTTGCTACTAAAAACAGACGATTACATTTTGTGTAGATTTACTTTTGTAAAAATAGGTGTCAGCCCCCCTCCCCCCCCCCGTTTTAAACATTCTAAACGC
>CABFPE010000346.1:580914-593838 GCA_900660155.1 Hofstenia miamia | reverse complement strand
ATATATATATATATATATATATATATATATACCGTATTCTTCCCTTAAGCGCCGCCCTCGAATTAAGGCCCCGCTGATTGCAGATTAGCATCGCGGCGTCAAAATTAAATGAGTGTATCAACCCAAACGCAAAGTGTAATATGCACCGCGGTGTTTAAATGAAGAAATATGGTATATCTGACGCCATTCTCAAATGCTATATACCAAACTATATGAAAATTGTTATCTATGTATTACTTGCAATAATATCAATGTGTTAAGTAACAGTGACAAAATTGAAAATGATTAATAATTTCACCTTAACGAATTTTTTTCCCAATTTGCAATGATGGAGCAACGCAACTTGATTTTTTTAATAAACACTCTTCCATTGGTCTATGTTTAATGTAAGCACCTTAAGATATATGCTGAGTGTAAATTCGATTGATAATAATTAATGGTTAATATTGTGTATCTCCATTCTCAATACAGTTCTGTAAGTGAATTAGAAGCGGTGCCTAACATTTCTTACAAAGTACGCATGAATATATTTGGAAGGTTTGCTGAGCAAAAATATTCAGTAATTACACCATCGCAATTGCAGAAGTAAACTTATCCCCATTGCATTGTCTTGTATGTGTATTATTTTGTTCTTATCATGATCGCTCCTGATGAAGTATTAACGTTTCTGGATATATCGTCTGCATTGCAATTTAAATTACATTTACTTGTAATTTAGAAATAATCTAAAACTTTATCATTATTCAATATTTCTTTTATATTTTTTAGATATGATATGGAAGAACCAAATCCAGTTTTAAATACAGATGATTTGACCGCACGTTTACAAGGCAATGCTCTTCCAAAAGTTCTAAGTGACCACAATGAGCCAGAGGATCACATGACACCAGAAGAGAAAATTAGGCACAACCAGTTTTTAATGCGTCGCAAGCAGCATTATAACGAATTTGAAAACATTCGACGTGCACGACAACTAATGGCCGAAGAAAGCGAGGATGAGGACTAAAGCTACATGACAATCATTGTTGTTTTCTTTACATCACTGCATTGGATGCCCCTGATCATCAATTATTTATTACGATAGATTTAGTTTGTCAAACCTAAAGTGTGTTTTAATTTATAAATAGTTGCAATTACATGTGATAATTATCAGAAACCGTTTTGTTCAAAATATGACGATGAAACAAAGTTTTTTGTTCATGTTAGTTTTGTGGTTTGCGGAATTAAATGCAGAGTTCTACATTTATATATATATATATGGAAAATGTAAAAACCTTGCATTTAGCGGGAATCGCACTTTTTCCCCAAAAAATCTATTTTTTGACAATTGTTCCCACAGTATTCACTCGAACTTAAATATATTTACCATGAGTGTAGGTAAATTCAAGAAACGCTACCCTGTAAAATTTCAATGATTTATGTTCGGAAACGCGGTTATGATAAGGTTTTTAAAAAACATTTTGCGGGAGTTATAAATAAATATATATATATATATATATATATATATATATATATATATTACATAAACATATATAAAGTATATATACTGTATATATATTTTTTTTTCCATTAATAATTGGCTAGATTGGATATCAAATTGCTAATTTCTGGAAATCTCTTCCACATATATAGACGAATAGCTATAAAAAACAAAAGAAATCAAAAGCAATATATAGTCATCCAGCCAAATTATAATAGGCAAACTCGAGGGGTAAATGAATCGCTTTTAATATATAGTACTTTGTGATTTAAAGTTGCAAAACTTTTTTTTTAATTTGAGTTACTCTATGTTTGCAGAAGCAGCAAAAACTCACACTAGCCCAAAAGTAAATATTGGGATGATAATTTAATTGTTCATTGTTTGTCCTGTTTTATGAATCCTAGTATTCATGGGGAAGCTGTTTCACATGTAGAAAATGTGTTGTATTCAACATCCGTGTTATTGTACTTTGTAAATAGCCAGGGTGAGGATGTTTATGTCAATGGTGTTTAAACAGTGCTTATTAAAATGTTTAAAACATGTGTAAGAAACAAATACAACATTGTCTATATTATTGTTATTTTAATTATAAAATTTACAATTTTTCAGATAAAGGTGCCTACAAACAAGGACCTCATTTTGAATTTTTTAGGGTGTAGTTGTAGATGTTTTGTTGTGCAAAGTTAATTTTGAGATTTGTGCTTAGTGATAGATAAGAAACCCTTTATTCAGACAAATATTTACAATTAAAAACTAATAATTTATCTGAATAGACGTCAAAAATATACAAACATACGCACAAAAGCAAAAAAAGCTATACAATAAATCTAACAGGCTAGGGAGAATTTACTAGATTTTAGGTAAGGTTGTTGAATCATCGTTGTTGTAGAGTTTGTATCTTAGCCATGATTGACCTGAGATGTGAGTTTTGCTTAAGGTAAATTGTAATTCGCTTTTTAAAAGTTCTTAGTTTTTCAATGTTTTGTATCTGTTTTGATCTGCAGTTCTCTTCATGAATAAAACCAGGCATTGAAATCGTATTTTAAGGTGGTAAGTTTTTGATGAGTTTAAAAAATGTCAACATAGTATTCAACATGGCAAGCTGTCTTGGAAAAGGATTGACTTGGAAATGTAGTCCTTATTCTGGATGAATTTTTTTTGAAACATTTGGTGCCCATCTTAATTGCACATCAAGTTTCTTAAAAAATACTATATTTGCATAATTTAGATGACTCATTATAAATGCATGACAAAATTGAATTATAGCACCAGCTGGTAATTTCAAACTATCATTGACATGTTTCTCATACCGATGACTAATTTTCGAACTATTGCATTAATGTGACACTCAAAATTTAGGTTACAATCAAAATTTATCTACAGTCGGAATGCTATTATTATTGAGATTAAGGGTTAAGGCTGAAACGTAGTAATTATTTTTAGTGGGCTGCAAAATACAAAATTTATCTTCATTCATAAGCAACTTGTGCATCCTGAAATACGGAGTATATAATTTGTTACAATATAATGCTATAGATTCAGTTGCAATATGCATGGATTTATTATCGCTAAAAAATACATGTATCGTGGCGTATTGAATTAAATTACAATCAGTTGTCCTGCTCATACGTTTACATATATATTGAAAAGAAGGGGACCAAGAATTGTTCCTTGCCGAACACCATTATTAATAGGTAATCAATCTCAAAAAACACGATTATCTTTACTCTCTGATATTTATGCTTAAAATAGCTAGTTATCATATTTCTGCTATTATATGCAAATCCTATGGATGACAATTTTTGTATGAGTATGCTATGATTAATAGAATCAAAAAAGCTTTAGAATGGTCCAAGCAAGCAATAGCTACGAATTTATTTGCGTCAATTGAAGATCTCTCATTCTATTAAATTTAAAATCAAATTAATAATTACCGTCATAAACAATATATCCCTAAAATAGGTTCTACATCATGTAAAGGATTCCGCGTTTTTTAAAAGATATCATTAATTCGCAATAAACTGGGTAAATTAATAGTTCTGAATCCATGTTTTTTGCTATTATGTTTTTATAGTTTTGTGTATTTTATGTTGTTATTGACGCATTAAGTGTAGTATTTTAGCAGCTTTTGTTGAGGTGTATAATAATTCCAATTTACTACACTTAATAAGAAATTCTATCCTATTCTCTGTAGGTTCCAAAAGTTGAAAACATTTTTCGAAATTCAAATTGAGTGTTTGACAAAAGATTGTATTTATTTAGGTGTCCCGTTATTTGATCGTGCAATAATCTCTCGAAAACTTTGCTTATTGGAGAAGTAAGTGAAGTTGGTCGATAATTTTAGGCATGAGACCGGTTGTTTTTCTTAAAAATAAGAGTGAAATGAGCAAGTTTTAAATGATCCGGAAAGTAATTGCTTTTTATGCATTCGTTAACTATGATATTTAAGGAACTGGCAATCATGTGTGCAGTGATTTTAATTGAACAGGAAGGAATTTTGGAAGGCCCACTGGATTTGTTGAGCTTAAGTTTATGAATTGCTTTTGAAGTCTCAAAACCTGTTGAAAAAATTTAACCGATTTATTTTCATACTTAGCTATTGGAACTTTGTGTTTTCCTAGATTAATAAAACTCTAATTTATTTCGTTAGAAATTTCATAGAGATTTGTGATGGTTTTGCCTTTTTGATGGCATTAATACAATTTGATTTAGATTTCTTGCTATTACTGATCTCATGAATTACTTCCACTTTGACTTTTAATTTGTTAAACAGGCTTATTCATTTCTAATGTATTCGTTGAACGCCTTGCGATTTGCAATATTGGAGACATTCCTAGCTTTTTATATGGAACAAAATTTCTGTGAGTTTTAGAAGTTTCAAATAGTCTATATGCGATTTCTTTTTCGCGAATCAATGTTTTACAAAATTCATTTGTCCAAGGTTTACTACGTGCAGATATGTGTGAAATGCTTTTATAATTTGATTTAATCCTAATTTTCCTTTTTGGACAAAATTTATTGAGATAACATTAAAAATTTCTAAAAAAATGTATCAGCATTGTAATTGCATCTGGGGCAGTATACGCAGGAAGCCAATTTATATTTTCAGTACTTTTTTCGCGGGTTATTATCCACTTTTTGGTATTATTCGCAGTTAGAAAACTCAATAGATGTAATGCAGTAATCAGAAGAAGGGTATTAGGATGAATAAAAACTATAAGATGCCCTATTTGTTTCGGCAAGCACAATGTAATCAATTAGTGTGGTACTAAATGATGTGATTCTAGTCGGCAATGTTGCATTAGCTAAATTTGAATTGAAAGCACTTAAGAGTAGGTCAATTTTGCACAGTTCAATAGTGTTAAAATAATTTCCAGTCTCCAAGTAGTATTAAATCTTTCATTTCAGAACAAGCCAAAGATAATTCCTCTTCTAATTACTCAATAGTTTTACAAATTTCTTGTTTGGACAGTAAGATAAATTTAACAACTGCTTTTAAATTGAGAATTTTTTATTGGATTATTAATTTCTACCCATAGACTTTCAAAATTAGATGTGGTTCACTTGTTTAAGCGGCATCTTTAATCAAAATATGTTTTTCTTTGTATATGCAGATTAATCTGGTTTTCAATAAAAGAAAAAACAAAAAGTATGCGTTTTCTGCATAGAATGTGTTTTTCATAAAAACCAAACCCTGTTGTATAGGGCATTTTTTGAGGATGGTTCTGTGCATTACTTACTCAAAGCATAAAAATGAAGATNCGTTTTCTGCATAGAATGTGTTTTTCATAAAAACCAAATCCTACCTACCCTGTTGTATAGGGCATTTTTTGAGGATGGTTCTGTGCATTACTTACTCAAAGCATAAAAATGAAGATGTCCCAAAATTTGATTTTGAATTTTAGTGAAAAATTGATAGCCAATTTTACAATTGATTTCAATAAATTTAAATATTGCTATGCTATTCGACTGAAACAAGACTGTTATTTATCACATGGAATCAAGCCAATGCAACATTCTAATGAAATTGGAAATATTAAAACTTTAAACTATTTTAATAAAAAATAATGACGAACTAACTTGATATTTGTCTATTAGTTGCATAGAATAATTTCTGAGCACAAAAATTTAGTGCAATATGTTAAATCACTTAAGATCTGTGATAATCAATTTATTTCCATTATCATTATTTTTGACGCTATCATATTTCTTTAATTGTATTTGAAATCTTCTAGTAATTTCTCCCTAGCCTGTTAGATTTATTACATAGTATACTTTGCTTTTGTATGTATTTGTATGTATGTTTGTATATTTTTGACGCTATTCAGATAAATTATCAGTTTTTAATGGTCAATATTTATCTGAATAAAGAATATCTTATCTTATCATATGTACAGCTTAATACCAATTTACATTAAAACCTCCTAAATCCTATTATATAATGTTAGTAATACCAACATTAAATAAGAAGACTATTTTCAAAATAATATTCCCATTGACTGCAAATTGTATTGTAATTTTTAGTTTTGTTCAATTTGATCCGGTAGAATTTCTGACGATGCTAAGAATTAATTATATGTTTGTGCTTAAATTATTGAAAATCCATAAAAATGAAGAATTTTGAAATGAAGATTGATTTGATGTACAGATAACAATTGGGAAATAGACTACCTACACTAACAAAGAATCAGTATTTAAATATAATTGAATTTGAATCAATATTCAAAAATATTTTGATATCCTCACAATATTAGTTAAATGATGAAATTGTAATATTCGTCATGTTCAATCTTACAAAATATAACAATTTTGATTAGTTTTCTTCTATTGCATTTTTCGAAATGAAATGTCATTCAAAATATCTATTTGACTGTTCCAGATGTCTCTATCTGCTGCTGAAGGTCATTTTATATAAAGTATAATGTGATATACTCGGTATTTGTGACATTCGTCACGTTTTATTTGCTACATAAAAGAGTATTTTAATTTATTTGACTTCCTAATAAACGTTCAAATATCTTACTAATTCTGGATGTTACAGACATTGGTCAATAATTAATAGTTTTAATGAAGGCTTTTTGAATAAAGATGTTATGTTGGTCATGTAACATATTCGTGTTGTGCTAAAAGTATTAAAAGTGGTTATATCCTCAGGGCTAAGTCATCACCAAACACCTTTGAGAGACTAGAAATCCTGATAACAAAAGAACTCCCAAAAAGCTACTCGACAAAAAAATCTATCACACTTTTGCAGAGCTAACAGGATTACCAACTCTTATGGGAGGCTTAGACTTAAGCGACCATGTTTCCAACAGCGAAAATGAATACATTTTCTCTAACAAAACTTTTGCACCCTTTCAAGAATAGAATTCTGTCCCCATCTTGACTTTTAGCAAAGATCCCTCGTTTAAAACTAGCTGAGAACAAAGTTTGTGAGTGACTTCTAAATATGCTTACTACTGAACAAATAGCAGCTGTCAAATCTATTTCTCACAGACGCTCTTCCTGATTAAACATGCCGCCAATTATATTGAGATTTTTTCAGTTAAATAAAAACGAATTCAGAGATTGTATTCACCTTGATATGCTATTGAAGTATCGAACATGCCTACTGATTTTGTATTTAAAAAAGCCTTCACTATTTCTTATTCACTATTCATGTGACAAAGGGACCGCACGCCGCACACAAATAACTAATGAAGACCTTCCTGCTTCAACAAATACTGCGGATTGAGCTGGAAATGATGTGTCAGCAGTTGGTTTTTGCGGCTATAGTAAACCCACTCCATTGATGCCATGGTCTTCAAACCTTGTACTGACACTAATGCCAAAAGAAACCCAAACGATGCTTTCCTCGTACATGTGCAAGAGAAGTACAGCAGTATCATAGAAGGACCATTGATGGTGAAGATGTCTCATTTACACCTTTAGGTATTAGTGCTACCAGCCTCACCTTACTTTACTTCACCGCACCTCTCACGCAAAAAAAGGATCTAAGCTGTGTAATTGCAGAAAAAAGACACAAGCTATTTAACAACTTGCAATTAGATTCGCTGTAGAGCCTGACGCCACGCCGGCGGAGCCGCCGCAGATGATTTCCATTGGCGTACAATTTTCATATTGTGATTTAAGTAGAACTTTTCATAACAGAATGTTATGAGAGTGACGTGCTGACGTCATGTAAAATGGTTAAACCGTTGCGGTGAGCGGTGTCAATGTGAGTCAGCCAATAGGATACGGTCACGCTGATAACAATAGTCCAGTGCTCCATCTGTAAGATTCAGTATCACGCGATTAGTCATGGCGCTCAGTCAGTACTGTATAGAACTTATCAATAGTTCCCGGTCATCTTTTGTATGGAAATATTTCGGTGAATTGAGAACAAGAGACGGAAATGTTCCATTACCGCAGAATCATGATCAATATTATTTTTGTGTGTCGTGTTTGAATTCGTCGACTGTTATCACTGATGTGCATCGATATAAGAAAAGTGTATCTACAGGTAACTTACAAAATCATTTAATTGTAAAACATAAAATTCAGGAGAAGAAAACGAAATGCGAGTCACAGAAGTCTGTCCTTGAATATTTCAAATCAACAGGAACAGTGACAAGACCTACTCATTCGGCTAAAGGTTCGAGAAAGAAGGTCGAAACCGATGATATAACACTATGGTTTGCTCGTGATATGTTACGATTTGACACCGTCACTCACAGTGGATTCCGAGACTTTTTCTTGAAATACAACGTCATCAGCAATCGAGATCTATTGCACGTAATTTAACTCAGACTTTCCTTAATGTGAAGCAGTTCGTGATTGATCAAATATCGAAAAATGACATAAACATGGGTGGAGCAATAACCGTTGATGGATGGACCTCTCCATATAAACGCAAAAGTTTCGTCGGATTTACTTATTATTTCATTAAAAACGATTTGCGAATTCAGAGTATCACATTACAAATGCAAGCTTTTGAAGGGCGCCATACTGCTGAAAATATTCGCGATATGACTGACGACGTGGAAAACAGATTTGCATTGAAGACCAAGCCAAGAGTGTTTGTTACCGACCAAGGATCAAATATGATTAGGTAAGTTCGCATCAATCAGCCAAAGCACACGACTCTCATGCGACGCTCATGCCATCCACAACATGGTTATGACTGATGGTATAAATAAATCTGAACAGACGAGAAATGTTGTCATTAAATGTAAGCAAATCGTCCGCGCCCTTGTATACCAAAGCGAAAACCTACAAAGATTGGGTCGAACCGGTAAGTTAGAAACACTAGAAACCATTAATCAGATTGATCAGGAAATGGATCTAGATTCAGAAAATCCTGTGATTGAAGAAAGACCGGCCGTAAAACGTTCGTCACTCAAGCAAGAAGTTCCCCCGCGTTGGAACAGCATGTTTTCTATGATTGATAGTGTTTTCAAAAACAGAGAAGGAATCACACGCCTATTAGAACTGCTAAAGAAATATGACATGATTTCAACTGACATCGAATGGTCACATTTGGAAGCTCTAACAGACTTCCTCAAACTTTTTAAATCTGCAACTGAAATCCTCAGTGGTAGTTGTTATCCCACTCTTAACTTGGCTGTGTTATTTCGCGAAGAAATATGTGCTAGCTTAGAAACTTTAACAACTGATTCACCATCTATAATTGAACTCAAGCGAGCCATGAAATCAAAGTTTGAAGAAAGATTGCCTACTGTTGGTTTGCATATAGCAGCTTCTCTGCTCGATTCAAGCATGAAAAATACGAATGTTGTGACGAAGTATTTGTCTGAAGGTGGACATACATCGTCATCCTTTCTCCATGGCATTATCATCGAGCTCGGACTTGACCGTCAATATGAAAGATAATACAAGAGAATCAAACGGTAAGCCTGAATCTTTATTTCATTGATCTTATACAGCTCATAAATGTAATAGGTAATCAAAACTTCAGTTTTCCCACAATCCTAGTCCGAACAAGCTTTAATCAAGCGTACTACAAACTATGATTAAGCTCATAATTTCATTGAATATGACAAATTATGACGATTATTGAATTTTTTTTAGATCCACAGAATTTCGAGATCCAATTATCATCGGGAGGTTTACCAGGCCTACCTGCATGGAAAAAAGCAAAGCTCTGCTTGACACAAAAGTACGGTATATCTTCTTCCTCACAAGAAACTTCCTCGGAATTCGGTCAGGAGGTCATGCGGTATATGGGAGTAACCATCAAACCGGAAGACTGTGTGGATATATTGCAGTGGTGGAAAAATGGATCAACGCACTACCCTCAACTTGGCAACTTGCGAGATTTATATTTGCAATTCTAGCAACTGCTGCTCCAATCGAACGAGTTTGTAGTGTGGCAGGACTTATTGCCAATAGAAAACGGTCTTCATTAAAACCAGACCGCTTAAATAAACTGGTGTTTCTTCACGACAATTATGAGTTTGTAAAAGAAGTCATAAAAACATCTAATCTTTGATATTAGAGATATTCTACGCACGCATTTTCTAGCTGACAGAGTTATACTTGTTGTTACAGCATAGATATTTTCTTGTGTGTATTACCTACATTTTTCTCATCAGTTTTGTTGATCATCAGATGTCAATTTGTAATTTTTACAGAAAACTTTTCAACTTATATTAGATCGTTACTTGTTTTTAGAAATATATTCTCCAAGTTCGCATTTGTCTTGGCCGATGTGTATATGAATAAATTTCAATGAATACTTCAATAGAAAAAAGATTTCCTTTTCCTGAGGACCGTTCCGGTGAAAGTACCCGAAAGCTCACATTAGAATAAATGTCCCAACGAGAACTTTTGTCCTTTGATGTAGGCCTATTGTGGTTGGTGATAGTGTGCTTCTTGAGAAGAAGGAGTGATGTATTATAAATTTAGTAAAAAGCTTTTACATATTAGTATACATGTAAACCTATTACGGTACGTACGAGTAGACATTAGGCTAGCCATCCTAAATGATTATATGAAAAAATGTTAGGTTTATGTAGGCCTATATACACACCGTAACTGTAGCTTCGTGTATGTGCACTCGGTGAGTGGGCCTGTAAGATACGGTATAAGCCTATTCAGGCAATTTTTTAACCAAATTTAATCATTTTTAGCATACGTGGTNACGACAATTATGAGTTTGTAAAAGAAGTCATAAAAACATCTAATCTTTGATATTAGAGATATTCTACGCACGCATTTTCTAGCTGACAGAGTTATACTTGTTGTTACAGCATAGATATTTTCTTGTGTGTATTACCTACATTTTTCTCATCAGTTTTGTTGATCATCAGATGTCAATTTGTAATTTTTACAGAAAACTTTTCAACTTATATTAGATCGTTACTTGTTTTTAGAAATATATTCTCCAAGTTCGCATTTGTCTTGGCCGATGTGTATATGAATAAATTTCAATGAATACTTCAATAGAAAAAAGATTTCCTTTTCCTGAGGACCGTTCCGGTGAAAGTACCCGAAAGCTCACATTAGAATAAATGTCCCAACGAGAACTTTTGTCCTTTGATGTAGGCCTATTGTGGTTGGTGATAGTGTGCTTCTTGAGAAGAAGGAGTGATGTATTATAAATTTAGTAAAAAGCTTTTACATATTAGTATACATGTAAACCTATTACGGTACGTACGAGTAGACATTAGGCTAGCCATCCTAAATGATTATATGAAAAAATGTTAGGTTTATGTAGGCCTATATACACACCGTAACTGTAGCTTCGTGTATGTGCACTCGGTGAGTGGGCCTGTAAGATACGGTATAAGCCTATTCAGGCAATTTTTTAACCAAATTTAATCATTTTTAGCATACGTGGTATACGCCGGCGGCGCCGCCGATGAATTTATAATCGGCGTGGGGCTTAATACGCTGCAAGATATCGTTCTCTTTGTTGCGCAGCATGCTTCTGTGGATTCGTGGCACGTGGTGAGATCAAAATAGAATCTTTCTTGCGCGAATCACATTGTTGCTACATCAACTAAATTCTTGTTGTGATAGTGACATGTCTGGGGCTAAATCAGGGGTGCTACGCAAATCAGCCAAAAAGATTGACAGCGATCTATTGAAAGTTCAAATAGATACATCGGTTATTTCCATGAAATAAAGCCTGCATTGCGATTAATCTATTCCGAATTTGTGATTCTTGTTAAAATCAAGATACTACTAGTAATTCTGGCTACAAATTCTACAATTAATGTGTGTTCGAAAGTGTTAGTCAATCATGATATCATTTAGTATGTGCAGTGCTCTACTATATTATAACTTTGATTTATAATATTTTTAAAGTTTTGACCGATGATGTTAAGGTAAGATACGATAAGATAAGATATTCTATATTTAGAGACTTTTATTTACAATTTCAGAAACTGATAAATTCTCTAAATAGCGTCGATAATGTACAAAAATAATAAAAAAGACATAAAATATATACAAGAAAAGCGTCATTTTAGGCTACGGATATTATAGTCTTGTAGTAGTAGTATAACCAGTATTATAAAATTTGTAGCCTATCCAAGCTTCTCCATAGATGACCTTTGCTTTAGAATTAGTTCCTTAACACGTTTGCGAAAGTGTTTTACATTTTTAATAAATTTGATCTCTTGGAGAAATTCATTCCATTGCCTTATTGCATTATTTATAAATTAAAGAATTTCGCTTTATTTTAGATTTATACTTGTTTACAGTAAATCTTTTTGTTCTTTCGTTGATCTTGTTCGAAAATTCTGGGATTTTTATGCAATTATAGGGTGGAAACAATTTTACAATTTTATAAAATTTAGTGGCGGTATTTATTTGAATTAACTGCTTAGGGCTTGGGATTGATTTATAAATATATTTTTTTAAAGCACTAGAACTTCGTTTACAAACATTAATGGCCCATTTATATTGAGTTTCGAGCTTTTTAATTAGTTCTTCGCGTATGTTTGAAAATAGAATACTACTATAATTAAAGTGGCTAATTACCAATGAATGGAGAAGTTGTACAATTGCATTTTCTGGTAGTTGCTTTAGAATGTGGCCTATTGTTTTATACCAATAGCAATTTTAGGCTTAAGTAAACAAAATTCAGTTTTTTTGGCATTAATTCGTAACTTATGAATTGAAAAGTAATTGCATAATGATCGACAGGTTAACTCAATTTCATTTATTGCCTTATCATCAGATTTGTCTGCATAAAATACACAGGTATCATCTGCATATTGTATGAGATTGGTCTTGGTATGATATTTCATATCATTTATATAAATATTAAATAGTAGGGGGCCTAGAATAGTTCCCTGCGGTTTACTATTTTTGATAGGAAGCCAATTCGAAAAAACTTTATTGGCTTTTACCCGTTGAATTCTATTTGTAAGATAATTTGTTATAAAGCGAACACTATCATTATCCATACCTATATGTTTTAGTTTTTCGTATAA
>CABFPE010000346.1:566145-580837 GCA_900660155.1 Hofstenia miamia | reverse complement strand
CATACCTATATGTTTTAGTTTTTCGTATAATATTTTATGATTGATTGAGTCAAAAGCTTTAGAAATATATATGCAAGCAATTGCGACATAGTTTTTTTATCTAGGAAATTCCTCCAGTGTTCAGTTGCTTGGATAAGAAAATCAGGAGAAGAAAAATGTTTTCGAAATCCAAATTGTGCATCAGACATTAGATTATATTTTTGCATGTGATCGTAAATTTGATCCGGTAAAAGTCTCTTAAATATTTTACTAAGTGGGGAAGTTGCCGAGATTGGTCTATAATTGGAGGCAATATTTTCATCATGTTTTTTAAAAACCGCTGTTACATGAGCTTTTTTTAGAACATCAGGAAAAATTTTTGTTTTGATGCACTCATTAAAAATAAACTTTAGTGGTTTACTAATAATTGACGCAATTTCTTTCAAAATCCAGGCAAGTAGTTTTGCTGGGCCATTTGATTTATTTGATTTGAGTTTTGTTATTGCTTTAATCATCTCATAAGTAGTAGTATATCTGAATTTAAAAATTGGAATACTATTTTTCTGTGGATAATTAAATTGAAGTTGAAGTAATCAATCCTATAACAACGAAGAATTACACGAAGCTGTTCTGGAAACATGGACATTCAATATCGCAGCGAAAGATACTGAACCATATCCGACGACACACTACAATCATAACCAAAAAAAGTGAATTGCGAAGATGAAAATAGATTTGTTTAATTTATTTTTTCTGCTACCTATTTGGATTTTCACTTAATGCTATAATTATTATAAAATGTATAAATTTCTATGCACACAGACTTTTTACACAGAGGATAGAATTTCTGAAAAAAATGCAACTAACGAAAGTACTTCTAATTGTATTCATTTAATATTTTTATAAATGGAGGTGCATTTTATCTCGATATGTTTGCAAAACCAAAAAAACGTTTTGATTAATATATAAAAACGAATTTACAACATATTGTAGAATAAAAAATGAGATCAAAAAAATCTACAATACACTAATCTATTTGGCATACTCGCCTATTTCCAGGGGAATCATTTTCAACTGGTCCTTTACTTTTATGCAAGGATTGCTGCAAGACAACTGTGCACGTCTTCCAAGTGTAAATCTAAACCGACGAAATCTAAGAAATCCACAACCAAATTGAAAAGTGTTCGTAATCAACTAAGGGAGCTGCCAAAACTGAATATGGAGATGAAACTACTTTTGGGACAACGCAAGTTATGGGCAACCCATACTTTTGGGAATAAATCAACATGATTTGCTTAACCCCAAACACCCTTTAACGTCACTAACCTTTTCATCTACATTTTATAATAATTTTCTCCAACCCTCTTAGAGATTTGGGAATCCTTTTCTATGGGCACATCCATGGGTAAGTGTGGTTCCTTGTTGTGAAAATTTGTGATAAAAATTAATTGTTGTTTGAAATACAAGAAAATATTAGTTTTTTTCAACTTGAGAATTCAATTTTGCAAAAACTTATTCCCATACCTAGTGCTTAAATAATTTTGCTGTCAATGAGCCATGCCAGCAACAAATAATTTGTTTTCTCGCTTGGACGGGTTTGCACCGGGGTGTGAAATATAAAAAAGAAAATGAAAGAAGAGACGATTCTCTATCCAGTAGTTCTTTAATATTTTAGATATCTCTATTATTTAGTGAGTTTTGAACGTTTAAAACATTTTATTGAAGCTAATATAAATTGTGAGAAAGGCCTAGGTTATTTAGGGTTAACTTAATTATAAAAATTAATGACCTACACAAGATAGATTCAATAACTTTATTATGCTTTAAGGAACTTGAATTAGATAAAAATGATCAAAAGCAGTTTCAAATAGTAAAATAGCACCATATCTGTCCAATTTATGAAAATATCTGAAGCCATAACATAAATCCTGCTTGTTTTTATTGTGCAACATGAAATACGTAAACGAATTCCCACTTGCCATCCATACCAATATATCCACACTCTTCAAAAAAAAACTTTATTTGTTCTAGTATCAAATACTTTTAATGTTAATTTGATAGATTTCATGTTTATCCTTTTAGGATAAATAATAGAGCAGAGTACTTAGGCTGTGACGTCATTAAACACACTTAAAAAGTCTCAATATGATACTCAGAACAGCAACTGTTTTGCGGCATTCAGTTTATAAATTGCTTCGTATGCATTTCAAATTTTTCTATAATAATTAAATACAAAACGTTTCGAAATTAAGAACTACATCACTTTTCGAAACTAAATTTTGTAACAAAGATTTTAGCATCTTTTAGAAATTATTAATTGACGTTCGCCTTAAAATCATTTGAATAAACAACGTAAAATATATATTTCATGCGAATACATATCATGCCCTGAACTAAGTAAATAATTTACAAAATTCTTAACTGGTTCTTTCATGCCTACTGTAAACACGACCTGACGGTTTGCCGTAAAATTGGCTAAAGCGAGGCATCAAGACAGTCACAGGCCGTCATTAATGTAAAAAGTTGTTTTAAGAATTTAATGCAAAGAATTACATGTAGTCATATTGAACATACCTATAATTATTGAGGCATTTTGCTTAAAAACAACGATGTCAGGATGAAATCTGTCGGAGGACTAGATTGTTTTCAAGTGAAGCATTGGAGCCAAATTACCAGTATGCTTTTGGCCTTACAAGAACATGCTATTTGATATTATTTGTGAATTATATTATATCATAATATAATTTATTTAAAAAAGCTTTCCAAACACTAATATAACTGGCCGGGATGTGATTATCATTCGGGGCCGCCACAACGGCAGCACTGCTTTATATGATGTTGTGTAAAAAAGATTACAAACTTAATATGATTAATTAAGGAAACAGACAAATATTATTTTTCTTAGGACATTCAACGCCAACGAGATAAGAAATGTGTGCATTTGAAGAAAAAATTCAAATTATAGAAACATTTCTTTTAGCGCAAGTGACCTGCTTGTTGTTCAACTGCAAAGCTTTCTAATGTGTCAAACCTTGAAATCTCTTATCCCCAATAGCTTAATTAAATATTTCCAAATCAGTTCATCCATCATTGAGAAAGAGAAAATGTATATTACAAGACACAAAATAACCAAAAATGACAATAAATATACAAATCACTCATTCAGTTATTATACAAAATAATTGAAAATGGTATGAACTGATTATCTCACCTTGATGCTAGCTGTTTCCTTTGTTTGATCCCCCTAATTGCTTAAATTGATTGATAGGAGATAGATGTCTGGTGATTTGGGGTTTGGTCTAGTCTGGCTGATATGAAAATAGTCCAGACTGTTAACGCATTTCCTTTAAATTGGTCAATGAAGCACACTGAATTTGCATAGCGTTAAACTGGCACATATTTTAAGAATTGCATTCTTATTGCAGACATTGGTGAAAAATACCTTAGAAAGACATGACGTAGTGAAACAAAATTTAATAACTATAAATCTGCAAGGTAAAACTTCTAACTGCCTCAATTACTTCCTGTCTATTGAAATTAGTTGAATGGATAAGGATTTTGGGACTTATGTAAACCTGCAATGCATATAAAACATCCAGATTAGAATAACGCGACTTTTCATTAATTGGTTTAATAGTCCTCAGTTATCAACTGCTCAACGTATCAAGACATGGTTAATGACTAATATGAAGCCAAGAACATGACATTTGCCATAGCTTAGCATAATTATGGAAAATTCAAAAAGACTCTTAAGTATCCAGTCCAGTCTACCACTGGTAGAATTAAAATTATATTAACATAAAGTTCTTATAAGAATTAAAACAAAAAATAAATAAAATCACGTTGATGCGTTAGACACAAAAACATTCCTCATAAGTAAGGCGACCCAAAGTTGAGCAAGAAATTACAATTTTTTGATCTAGATTGCTCAAGTTTGACTTTATTTTGACTTTAGGATAAAAAGTTGGTTAGAGATAGGCGCCAGCCGGCTGAGTCGCCTCCGCAAAATTTAGACAGCTGAGCCGACTCCCAAGTAACATCAATTGTTGGGCCATCATTGGTCCATTATTGGTGCCAACATTGGCATTGGCCATTGGGCCAATATTGGCCTATTTGTATTTGGCAATAATGAGCACACAAAATTGATACATATTTATTATTTGACATCATTTTGGATGCTACTTTGCATTTATACAGCCTTTCTTCAATTTCTACAATTTGAAGAAAATTTTCACTAATAAATTTCACATAAATTTCAAAAAAGCAAAAGTGCAAGAATGTTCAATATTTTCAAAATGCAAAGCCATAGTTTTCTAGGCACCCAGAACTATAATGGCCTCAGTCATGTCTAGTATCAATATATTTGGTCCCAGTAGCACTAAATTACCATTCCCATTTAATATTTTGGCCCCATGTAGATCCAAACATAGCACCTATTTTGCTCAAAATTTACAAAAATTGTTAATACAATTCTGAAAATTATAGTTCAAGTTTCTTCAATTATTATCACAATTCCATATTGGGCCTGACCCCACTGAAATCTTTAGTCTCAGGTACCAGTATTTGAGACTAGCCTCAATAAATTCCATATGACTACATGGTGCCACACAGCCTTAATTTTTTTATTCCAATAGTTTATTAGGAAAGCAAATGCAAATGAACTTCAAAAATATCAGTAGATGTATAAATAATATTCAAATGATAAATATGCAATAATTTTGAATGGCCCAACATTTGCCCAATGGCCAAATGCCAATATTAGCGCCAACTATGGACCAATAATGGCCCAGCAATAGAATGTTACTTGAGTGATGACTAAAACTAAATCAAGACAAACGAAATGTGCCGCAAAAAGGAAACAGCATTTAATGTCTTTAATGTGTAAGTGACGTTTAACATTGATAAATTTAGGTCTTATTAATCAGATTGCCTGTAAACGCATGATAAACCTTTTTGCAGATAGATAGTTACACAATACTGCTTGCATCATATACGGTATTTACGGGGCCATAGGCCTCATAGGTTTCCAAATGAAATATTATCAGGGTTGGTGTGCGGGCCGGTCCGATGCCCGCCGACATCCCGCGGCCTCGGGCGGTCTAAAATTTTAACGGGCTGGCATAGAGAAGAAAAGATAAAAATATTGTAAGTATATTCTGTTCACTATATCTCAAAACACAATATCTTTGTTTACAATTCTGTTTGCTATATCTCAAATCACGACTTTACTATATCTCAAATCTACCACAGGTAAATTTAACAGCTGAGTAAACAGCGGATAGTAATGTTTTATTGGATCTGGAGTAATTTACAGGTACATAATGAATCACGCGATTAATGTGCAACGTGATTAGTGTGCAATGCACTTGTTTGCATGTAATATGCATGTGATTTATTGTTTGTTCATTTGCGGAGAGTAATAGATCAATGAAATCGCGGATAATTCATCAAACATCTCACCTCTATCAAAATCTTTAAAGAAGGCACTATCATTTTTTGTTTCAGATTCGGACAATGATCAATTGCATCAACAGGTTATGAATATACCCGTTACGTCAAGCACATTGAAGTAATTTCTAACAGGAAAACCATTGTTTTGTACTTTTGGAAGCAATCAGCTTTTACACGTCTTAAATTTATTGCTCGTTGCTACTTAGGTATTGCTGCGACAGAAACTCAATCTGAAAGAAGTTCAAGTGATACTTTAAATATTCTGACATGCAAACGCACCAGACTGCAATGAAATCATGTCAACGAACTTTTGGTGATCCGCTCATGCAAGATGAACAAGCTAATTTAGCTAATTTTTTTGTTTAATTTTTTTAAATTTTGATTGTTTTTTTAAGTTTTTTTTTCCTTTGTTTCTTTTATTTAATTTTGTTTTTCTCAACAATAAGTCTTTTTGTTTTTACTGCTGCCATTTCCAGCTTGCTGGTCCGTCACGGTGGACTTACTTTACGGGCGGACTGAGATTTTAACGGGCGGGCTGAGAGCTTAACGCGCGGGCTCAATGTTGAACAGCAGACGCGATCAGGCCCGTGCACACATGAAGAAGAATTTTGCGAGTAACCAAGTGTAAATATCTTGAAAATTTGCTAAGAAAATTGCATTTTTGTGTCCAAAGATCGGTGATTTTTGACAATTTTAGGTCAAAACAAATACGAGGGACGACTTTTTTGTGAGTGAATAGAGTATTTTGCTCTACCGGCAGTAGGTATTACTTTAGGGTCAAAACTTGAAATGTGCAGCTGCACAAGAGTGCAGTTGTGCAGTCTATTCATCTTCTGTACAAATCTGCACAAGTCTGCAGCTGCAAGATTGGCACACTTTTTCAAATGCACACAAGCCTGAATATAATACCTTCTAATCCAGTTCTATAGATGTCGCTCAGCCGGCAGCCACCGCCGACCTTTTCGGATTGGTACAGCCGATAGAAGTCAGCTGACGGCGGCGCCCACCTCTACACTGCGGATCCTTGAAGGGAAAAATCAGTTATATCTATATCACTATTTATAAGCACAAAGGTTAAAATGAAAGTTAAAGTATTTCCCCAAGTTTTCATGCAGAAATCGATCTTCAACTGAACCTTTCGTAGCCGTGCACGATTGTAATTTTGCCGGACTGATATCTGGTATAGAACAATGGACTATATTCAGCAAATCGTTTTGGTCGCTTCCTCGTTGGATATAATTCCGAAGTGCAGCAAATCGATTTTCTCTGTAGTTCCAAAAGACCACTAAAACACCGGGAATCTCCGTCAATTTCACATTTAGATCTACGCTTCTGACTGCTGTTTTGACATGATCTATTAATTGTCCATGATCTGGCAACAACAGCAATATACGTTGGATTTCTGGTAAATAATAAGCACCGTATCCGGTGACAGTTCTCAGCCATATTTTCCATCTTGTAATCATTGGAATAGGTGGACTACCAATTTCATAAAACAAATGTCTGCATGAGGTTTTTATCACCGTCGCAGCATTATAGTGGTCACCAGCTTATCAACATTCTTATTTTTGCTCCTGATCATCTCAGCACAATTTTGGAGTAAATTCTCTAAGCTTATCACATGAAAAAGTTCTTAAAGACACTTATCAGCAGTTACCATATAAGTAGCAGCGTCAGAGAGTAGCAAAAGAAAATTGTTCCTTGCTTCTTGGTTTTTTCAAGAAGTGATCAATGTGCTGGGAATCAATTGCATGATTAGGCGGGCCATTTAACTTTGCACACACTAGTGCAAATCTAGATTCTGGAGCTGCAATATCACATCCAAAAATGTTAAAACACTTGCAACCATTGATTTCAAATTCATCTACTACCAGAAGATTTCTTTATCATTTAGAACATCTATAACATCTGCAAGACAAGGTTTTTCATTTTTTTCAATGGTATGTTGGCTGCTAAAAATACCCTAATTGTCTATTCAGCAAATTTTTTGTCTGGAGGAGCATTAAATGTTTGGTGTTGATGAACCTTGCTATGAACTTGTGCCGATATGTCGCTTTTCGGTGTGCGAGTTCCTATGGCTTTGCATAAAATATTTATTTCCGCGACAGACTGATTCATTGCACAGGGGAAAAGCAGTTTATCATTTGGGGTAAATATAACCTCAGTTGGAAAGTCGCGCACAATGTCGATAATTTTTACCTTGTCGGTTTTAGCATGCTTTGGCATTCTGTAAAACTATTATCACATGTAACGCTGAAAACAGAATCCTGTGATTTTATCGGAGGTCTTTTGCAGTAGCACAGCCTTCATTGTTTCACCCACATGTTACGCCATCTACGAGCCAGGTGCGTGCGCAGGATTTTCTGACGGGGATATCTACGTCATGATTAAGTGAGTTACCAATAACGGAGCGAAGCCCCGCGACAATTTTTGAAAATATTGAAAAAAGAGACTGTAAAAATTTCACGACCTTCGTATTAAATTTTTTTTATGGTTTTTGCAGAAATTTTTTTGATTTAGCCTATCAAAATCAATTTTGAGAACCTGAAGGGGGGCATTCCACCATGTCCCTCCTTGCGTACGCCACTGCTACGAGCCCCCACTGGCTTACCATTGTGCGTATTTCTTAGAAGTATGCAATCGGTGAAAAAAACAGCAACCAATTTCTAGGAAATAACCAATTATTTCTTAGAACTGATTGCATACATTTGACTTTATTTCAGAAATTGCCAATTTTTAATTTATTTTGAAAACCTTAATTTTGACGTAATTTTGATCTCATTGGCCTTATTGACACTTGGGTCACCCTAATAATTAGAAAAACTTTAATAAGAATCCTAGCTGGCTAGTATAAACCTTACAGCACCCCAACTCTCGTTATTACTTTAAGTAATATCTGCCTCAAACGAATTCTAATTCCGTCTTTTTGGCGAGCAAAATAATTTTGTTCTACTCATGTATATAATACTAAACACATGCTTTATCGTATTCATTCTTATTTTTAGTTATTTTTCTCAAAAAAATACCTCAATCTTTTGCATATTATGTTGTAGGTAAACAAGTATAACTTAACTAAGTAAATATAAGTGTTCACTAATAAATCTATATTAACAACAAATATTTATTCATATTCTTTGGATCACTAGCACCATGGGAACCAACGATTATTTTACCTTCGAGATTAATGAATTCTTTAATTTTGTAAGTTTTATTTAAATATTTATATATATAAAAGTCCAAAATTCTTATTCTGGATATAGCCAAAGAAGCACACATACAGGATTCACAACCCTGAAACTGTGTAAAATCATTGTCTATCACTCGTTAATATAATTATGAGAAAATAACTGAGAATGATTGCGAAAAGAATACAATTGCTATTTTGCATACATTCTAAATCAAGCTAACTATCTAAAATGCCACTCTGATATGTACATATATATATATATATATACATATATATATATATAATATATATAATATATATATAATATATATATAATATATATAAATCTTAAATCCAAAAAAAATTTTAATTCCAAACTGGAAGAAGAATGGAAAATGAAAATTCGATTATTATTAAACATATCTAAAGAAAAAACATCGACTTCCTAATCATGTATACGAACTGTTAAAAGCGCTAAAAGATTTTGTTCAAGATAAAAGTATATACAACTCAAAATTTGACAAAAGAAATGGTTTTGTTATCGTTAATTATGACTACTACTTACAAAAATGAATCATGTTCTCCCTGATAAATCAAAATTTACTAAAGATAAAAGTAGATCAAGAACCAAAAATCCATTAAAGATATCTTGAAGATAAATTTAATTCAAATCTTCCCAATCTTAAAAGTCTAAATCAAATTAATGAAAAACAATATAAAAGCTTTAAATGTCATTGGTCACAGCAAGCAAAACTCTACGGTTTAGCAAAAGTTCATAAAAACAAAAAGAAACCACCACTTCGACCAATATTATCATCAATAAATTGTTATAATTATAAATTAGCAAAGATCCTTGACTATGCATTAAAACAATATATACCTAAGAAATACAATGTTTGTGATACATTTGATTTCATCAGAAAACTTGCGGAAGTTGACAAGAATGTGAATTTTGATAAAACTATGATGGTAAGTTTTGGTGTAGAATCTTTGTTCACAAATATTCCACTAAATATGGCAATATCGCATATCCTAAATATTTTTCTAACAGAAGGAATTGAAATTGAAGGAAAATTGATTGACCATCAAACCCTTGAAGAAATAATTAAATTGGCATGCTGCAATACTGTTTTTACTTTAAGAATAAACTATAAAAACAAATCGATGGTGTTGCTATGGAATCACCATTAGGATGTCTCATGGCAGCATTTGCAATTGACATGATTGAAAGCAAATTCTTAGAAAAAACACGAGTTAAATCATTACTTCACTGTCACTATGTCGATGATTGATTTGATATATTTCTAGACAATGATAAAATTACCGAATTCCGCAATTATTTAAATGATCAGTACAAATCACTAAAATTCACTAAAGAAGAAGAAGAAGATAATAAACTAAATTTCTTAGATTTTTGCATAACAAGAGCAAATTCCAACTTTATTAGGTCATGGCATCAAAAAGCAACATATACGAACTTATACATGCCAGCAAACTCACACTCACTCAAAATACAAGTTTTCAGCCATTCTTAACATCCTTCAAAGAGCCTATAGAATTTTTTCGACATATAAAGAAGTAACCAAAGCATTCGATAATAATTTCTAAAATTTTCGTAAAAAATGGATACTCGATTAAATTAATCAGAAAGGCAATAGATAAAACTTTAATATCAAGAAATAGTGAAGAAGGTCCACAAAAAGAAGAATATATATATATATATATATATATATATATANCCCCCCCCCCTCTGGGTGCGCCTCTGAGAGTAACTTCACTAATTCAAATGTAACCAATCCTCAACTTTACATACGATATGTAGACGACGTTTTGCAATTTTTAGCTAAAAATTACTAAGATCACCCCGATTTTTACATCGTTTAAAACAAAAGATATGTTGTGTAACAAAGACAATATCCCAAAAAACTTAGTTTCATCCCTAATCTACATAGTCTACAGATTTACATGTTATGATTGCGATAAATCATATATCGGTGAAACTAAGCAACATCTGGGAATAAGATCTAATGAGCACTTAAGAGATCATCTGAGTTCAGAAATTTTTACCCATTGCCATCAAACTAAGGAAGATCAATTTAAAATTTTGCTAAGAACTGAACATCCGAAAATAGCATAGGCAATATATATAAAAGAAGCAACAAAGGGTAAATTTTTCAATCGACAACAAAGCTTAATGACTTTAAATTTATTCTAAGTGTATGTACGAGGGGTGTTCCAAAAGTAACGAGCATTTATCTAACTTTTAAGTGGATAATCCAAATGACTTGAAACTGCGGCCATCGTATGATTACAACTAGAGCTACATGTGGTGCAAATTTCAGCTTGATTAGGATATTTCCCCAGGAGTTGTATACAATTGAAGATGCTTAAAATTTAAAACAAAATACGATCATTCACTTAAATGTCAGAGGTAAACTTTTATTACTTTGGAACACCCCTCGTAATAAGATCATTTATCTTTAGTCTAGTTGATTGTAAATATATTTACCGCAACTTTTGTAAACTGACAATGATGGTAACACATCGAAATCGATTTTTAAGACTGTAGTCACATTCGAATTGTATTAAAAAGCTCATTCACACATAATATATATATATATATATATATAATATATATACTATATATTTGTGAAACATCATGTTAACATATCTAATATCGAATCAAAAAAGAAAATAGAAGCCTAATGCATAAAATAAGAATAGCCTTTACAAGCAAAAAGACCAAAGATTTAATGAAGAACAAAGATGACACTCTAATATGTCGTAAGTCGTCTGTACTCTATAAATACAGCTGTGATGAATGTAGTATTTCATACTTTGGATAAACTTCAAGACATTTTGGAGTGCACATTAATGAACATCTAAAAAGCCACATGCAAACAGAGATATATCAACATCAACATAGAGCAAAAGCATGTAATTACGACAACTAAGTGAAAACAATAATAAATTATCTATCAGAAACACGGTAATCAACCTATCAAATAGAAAATTATCAAATTTTAAATTAAAAGCATTAAGCTATGGACCACAAAGAGTTGGCCTACAAACGTTGATAAAATTAAAACAAAAACAGATACTTGGATCTCAAATCCAAAAACAATTTTAACTCCAAATTGGAAGAAGAATTGAAAATTAAAATTCGATTATTATTATTAAGCAAATGTTTAAAGAAAAAATATCGAATAACTAATCATCTATACGAACTGTTAAAAGCACTAAAAGATTTATTTCAAAATACAAGTATATACATCTCAAAATTTGACAAAGAAAATGGTTTTGTTACTATTAATTAGGACACACTACTATTTACAAAATATGAATCATATTCTCACTGATACATCAAAATTTACTGACTATATACAGCTTGTGCATAATAGTTTGGACTAATTAAATAATTCCAATTTTAAGCGACCCATATTTGTTTAAAATTCCGTGAATTGTGGATTCATGCAGAAAATATCCATCTATCCAATCTACTTTAAACTGCTTCGACATCAAACGCGGGCAAACTCTTGAAATACGGACTAAATTTGCTTGGGACGCCCCGCTGGTTTAGAAGAGCGCCCTGGTTTTGCTAATGGCTCAATTTGAGGCGTTCTTTTATAATGTAAAAATTGTGAAACTATAATTTTTCGTATTTCGAAGGAAATAGTTTTACCACGCATTTTGCGATGAATAATGATACAGTATCGGAAATATTTATACGATCACCTTGCTATTTTGAATAAATAATGAACATTCATTTGATAGAGTGTGCGTGAGATTATAACTATAAGTGTTACTTTGATTGAGAAGAGAAAATATGTATGTCTAATACCATAAAATATGTAAAATAACAATTGGCTAAAAATTTTTAATGAAAATTTCAAAACTTGTATTGGAAAAATGTATTCAGCCACCTGATAAAATTTTGACAAATGAGCAGATCCGAAAAAAGTAAATTCAAAAGAGGATACATAAGTTAATAATTGACTCAATATAAGCACTTAGCAACAAAATTCTCTCCTAATATTTTGTAGGGTGTCCCTTTGATCGAATAACAGCTTCAAGGCGATGAGGGAATGAAGCAAAAGGTCTTTTAATAAAGCTGTTGGGAATTGCATAAAATTCTTTCTTTATTGCGTTCCACAGCTCGTGTTCAGTGTGAAGAGTATGTTGTCCAATCCGAAATTTGACCTCTTTCCACATATTTTCAATAATGTGAAATTGACCGGATCAGTCAGCAAGGATAGCAATCCCATTATTGTTGAAGAAATTTTCATTTTGTTTTGAAGTATGAGATGGAGCACCATCCTGCTGATATATTGAATCACTTGTAAGGAGTAGCAAGAGTTCCTTCTCTAGAATCCGAGCATATTGAGAGCTTCGGAGAGTACCAGTGATGTAAACAATCTTGAGAAGACCACACTCCCATATTGCACCCCATACCATTACAGACTTCCCACTATACTTCATGGGGCCCGAGTAAATTGAGGCAAGAATCTGAATTTCTACCCAGTTGGTCTCTTTATTAACATTCTTTTCGATTAGTATAGCTCAAATCTTGACTTATCTGAAAATATAACATTAGACCAATGTTCATCAACTTGGCCCACCTCAGCAGGCGTAATCTTGGCTTTGAGTTTAAGAATGGCTTTTTCTGGGTGCCACAAAAGTCCCAATTGAGTACTTCTTCAGGATGTTTCGCACAGTTCTTGCCGCCACAATGTCACCATCAGCCCATTCCTTGCGAAGTTCCTCTGAAGTCTTTCTGGGATTTCCCTTTGAAAGGCACACAAGAGCTGACTGGGAAATTGCTGGGCTTTGGCTTAGGGGCAATGATGTTTTCAGAAGTGAAACGTCTGATGATATCCCCGACAATATTTTGAGGTCGCTATACAAATTGGGATATATTACGTTGACTCATCCCTTCCAAATGTTTGGAGATAATGAACTCGCGGATGGCAATAGGTACGTAACCAGACATCATATATGGCGAAGAGAGACTGTTATTAAGTATTTTCAAAATAAATAGACTAAAAATAGCTCAACCAATAAAATTATTTAAAGATTCGCAGATTTGGTGTGAAGTGGCCGAATACATTTTTCCAAGAAAAAATTAGATAACCACAAGCATTGTAGGATTTCTCCTTTAGATTTAAAATAACCAGTGATAATTATGTCTCAACATTGATGAATTCCTCTTTCTGCAACACCAAATCTATATAAAAATTACCTATGACATTCTTGGAGTCAATTTCTTGGAAATATTTATGACAAATCATGGATGCTGAATTCTTTTTTTCAGTACTGTATAAGTGCTCAGCAAATTGTCAGAAATGTTAAGCTTAGAGCTAAATGCTAATAGGCGCATTCTAAAATTAAGCATTAACACTTTCAAAGTACCTGTAACAACGAAAAGAACAACTTTAATGTGAAAAATATCAGTCCGAACGATTATGCACAACGCTGTATATAGGTATATATTTATAAATTAGTGATATGCGGATACCCGGTTTTACCAGCTTGTGCCCGCGCATGATTATTATCGGGTACGGGTAAGCCTTTCATACCATTTTTTGAGAATCTTACTAAGAATTTATTCAAAATTTGCAGTTTTATTAATAAAATGTTGAAAAAATAAACATATAATGAACGCTAATTGTATTTTACCCTAATACGGTGTAAAAAGTTTCGGGTACGAGTAACAAAATATTTTTTGTGGGCTGAATGTGGTATTAAAAATGGTCTACCCTCATATATATATATATATATATATATATAATTTACGGTGTAAAATCCCTTTTTACCAATATCCCTGTAAAATGACAATAGACCATATTATCAAGCTTATTCCTAGAGATGAAATAATAAGTCATGATGTTTTGGAGAAATTGTTAAATATGTGTTGTCTCAACATACAATTTATTTTTAATAATATATTGTATCTCCAAGTTGACGGAATGGCAATGGGTTCTGCATTAAGACCTACCATGGCTGCATTTGCCATGGATGTGATTGAGAGTAACCAGGGGCGCACCCAGCTTTTTTTCTGAGGGGGGGAACTATTCTTTGATTATATATATATATATA
>CABFPE010000346.1:550170-560280 GCA_900660155.1 Hofstenia miamia | reverse complement strand
TATTTGCTTTTATTGTATAAGGTGTTGCAATTTAGGAGTGCTTTATTCGAAATGGTGCATATACCAGTGCAAGACTTTTTGTCCTCTTTGAAGGATTTAGCTACTTTTACGACAAATATTTCACACCAAAATTTTCAATCATAGGTTCATCTGGTAAATTTTGGCATGATATTCGTAGAAAGTCATTTGGAATTCTACGTGAATTAGGTGTCGGAAAAAATCGTTTGGAAGAATTGGTATGTATAATAAGCTTTCTAATATAATACATTATTGTAGGAAATTTTGTGTTTTAAAACAAAAATTTCTAAATCAACCTTAGCAGCAAGTATGTGCGCGGATGGATATACTCTGCGCAAGTGTGGATGCCGGTAACCTTCTTTCACCCGCGAGCAACCCGGAGCGTCTTTCACCGACCCGGCCTGACACGTCTATCACTGACTTGTGATTCGACCAAATAAAAGAAGAAAGAATCCTATTATAATGCACACAAATGTTTTAGCATAAAAGCAATGATGAATCTATAGAGGACAGGGGATGAAGGCTCCTCTGATCTTAAGACAATAATTAAGTGAAAAAGCAATGGTTATTGGGTACATTCAATCAATTACATACATCGATGCAATATATATAAAATAAATCATTCATATGCATTATACGCCAATGATATATTTTGTGAAAGCATTTATAAAATCGGAGCATAGAATAAAAATGACTTTAATCTTATCGATATATATATATATATATATATATAAATGGAATGCATGAATTCCAAATCCTTTACAACAGTAGATCTATTTCTTAGAAAATGTAGTACACATATAGACAAAGAATTTGTGTGAAGTAAAGATTTTACATCTCCTATTGATTTTTGTTTCCAAATGATTTTCATTTTCAATTTTAACTTTAAATTTAAAAGCTAAAATAGTTCATAGTGCTAGGGTGTTAAGAAAGCTAATTATTTAAAAAATAAGTTTACTCTAAGTAGTGCAAAAAGTGTATTTTAGACTCAAATAATAGCGCACTTATTAAATGTATTAACTACACATATTTCTGCAATTTTGTCATTAACCTAAAACTATATGAATATTATACTTCACTCATGTTATTTACCAAATTTCCTTATTAATATTTGATAACAATGAACTAATTAGCCACCATGGGACCCATGGACAAACCTGTAAATTGGTGTACTTATGTTTTTTAAAAATTCACGCAAAATAAGGGTATTCCTAAATTTTAATTATCCTTGGCTAGTGCCTTTAAGATATTTCTTGCCCCCTCTGATGCAAAATGCTGGCTCGCCACTGCATAAAAGTATCAATAAAACAATACAAAATTAATAAAAATCACAAAAACAATTAAAATCTCTAAGAAATTCAAAGATTCAAATGTTTGACTTCTTAAATTGTTCTTTAAATCTGTTAGTGTTCATCCACCCTAACAAATATAAATGATCCGCGACAAATTCCGACATGTCTAAGAGTGACCCGCAACCTGCTAAGCGGGTTGGGCCCGGGTGACTCTTTTCCAACCCTGACAGTCCCATAATTGAGAGGAAATTTCAATTAATTGCGGAATATTCAAAATTATATAATAAAGGTAATAAAAATAATAATGTATTACACCAATAAAGTGGTGTAAGCAAATAAGAGTAAATTTACAAAAAGAAAAGCATGAGTAAAATTAGGGAAACGAGTGACTGAGGAGCAGGTACAGAATGGGAAGAAATCGCATTTAAATTGAAGACCAAATTGAGATATAGAGGAAAGAAGAAATGTGAGGTGATTTTCAAAGATTATTATATAATGACGTTGACAAGGGTTATTATTGGATATAAATAATTATGAGAACAAACTACTTTATGAGTGCGACGGGGAGATGAAACAAGACATTACAGGAAGACGAAAATAATAGAATTTAAAAAAGTCGAAGTCGGAAAAGCCAAGAAGTTGAGAAAAAGGAGTTCAAGAAACTTGAAGTAAAGGGAAAAGTCGTATTGTTAACAAAAACCTTGACAAACCAATGATTGAAGATCATTTTAAGAATTGATTTTAAGCAGAAAATGCATCAGTAGCGAAACACCTGCATTCTGAAAAATGTCATTATCAAGTTCTTCAAACAATTATGGCAATTTTTGGAAGACATTTTGATTTCTCACAAATTACTCCGAAAAACTGATACAGTTCGCTTCATACAAAGATGATTAATTTGCTATGGGTTGGGATATTTAGCCAAATTAACTGAGGTAGGGCCCGTATCGAACATGGACAACTGTGTACGGGCACGGCCGCTTCTTTACTAAGAGGATGAATCGGGTATACTGGCACTGAACATATAATTTTCCCGTGCCAATGCCTATTCTGTATCCTATATCTATCAAAATAGTTCAGTTGGTTTGTTGTGCCCGTATTCTATGCCCATTATGTCTGTAGCTAAATTCCATCAGAGCTTAGCCAGGATTTTCTTCAGGAGGGTACCGTTAGTGAAATTCTCTAAAACGTATTATCAGTATTATGTAATGTAGTGTGCTGAGTCGTATTGTTTTCAAGTTTAATTTTGTTTTGAATACTTAGTTTTAATTTGAATTTCGATTTCTAATTCGAAAACTGCATAGAGCTGAATACTGTCAGTGTTCTTTAAATCAGCAGTATCAATTTGGAATGCTCAGAAATGTGATTCCAACATTATGTTTGATGACGTCATCGAATGTCAATATTTACGGACTTTGTTGAAGTAAATGAAATATTGGCATTAACAGTTGGAAATGATGGAATTCTATAGAATTAATTCTTTACTTATCAAAAAAAAATCTCTTGCTTATTTTACATATTTTTTCTGTTCGAAAAATTTGGAAGACCATCCACTCTGTCAAAAAGCAGTACTATACATAAAATAAACATACATTTAGACAACTTACATTAAGGGGTTATCGCTACAAATGCTAGAAAAATTCAAGAAGTTTCATTTAGAAAGTCCATCATCAAGTTTCATCAAGAAAGTTCCACACATTTTTGTGTAATATTCAAAAGCTTAATAGTGGGAGGAAGTCCCCTCCTCTCCCAGGACGAATAGGGTTAGGGTAGAGAGTCAATTAAATTGTTTTTAAATTTTTAAACTCATACATTGGTACTATAAAACTATCGGACATGTTTATTTCCTAAATCTTGTAATTAGTTCTATTAAGTCATTGAGCACTATTTGTAAAGGAAATGTTTAACCATTGTAATAGTAACTTCATATTTACAATTTCTTAATTTTTTCATTTAGATAAACGTTGAAGTCCAATACCTTTTGGAGAATCTAGCCTCTAAAAAGGGATCAAGCAACAAAGAAGAAATTTCAAATGTTTTTGCAACCGCCTCAACCAACGTAATATGTCAGCTATCTTATGGCATGCGATTTTCTTATGATGACCCAGAATTCATATCACTTTATCGTAGTTTAAAAATACTTTTCGATGGAACTGTGCTAACAAATACAAAAATTTTATTTCCAGAAATCCTAAGAAGAGCCCCATTAATATACAATCAAGAAGTGGAAGACTACGTTTCATCTAATCAAGAAGTGGAAGACTACGTTTCATCTGTAACTCATATACGCGAATTCAGTCGAAAGCATGTTAAAATTCAAAAGCATAGCTTTAGGCAAAATTCTAGTGATTATGAAATGAATCAGGAAGACTGTCTGCTAAAGAAATTTGTACAGCACTTTCACCTTAACCCAACTGTGCAAGCAGATGATATAATGGTTTCAGTTATGTGGGATATGTTTATTGCAGGAACAGATACAACAAGTTTAACTTTAGCATGGGCTGTATACTTTCTTCGTAATCATCAAGACATTCAAAATCTTCTGAAAATTGAAATCGCAGAAAATATTTCTTCTGATCAAATTTCTTACAGTGATATGGGAAAACTACCTTTATGTCATGCGTTTTTATTGGAAACTCAGCGTTTTGGTGCGATTGCACCTTTTGCTGGCCCTCATGTCGTCACAAAAGAGTTTTCTGCTGGAGGTTACACCTTTCCAAAGGGCATAGTTCTTGAGATGTCAATTTTTTGCATGAGTCGTGACAAAAAAGTTTTCAGAAATCCTGATAATTTCGATATTAATAACTTTCTTAATAATGGAAAGGTTGAAGTTCCGGATGAATTCATTCCATTCGGCATTGGTCCGCGAATTTGCTTTGGTGAAAAAATTGCTCGCATTGAAGGATTTGTTTTTTTCACAAATATCGTAAGGCATTTTACATTTTCTCCGATGAGTTCGCAAGATTCTACTGATGATAACAGCTCAAACATGGGATTAACTAGAAGTCCAAAAGATTTTAGTGTAAATATCACTTCCAATTAGTGTAAATTAATTGAAAACTCTTGGGGAACCTATTTATTTAATATTAAATTTAATTATTTTGGCAACTGGGTATATTATTGTTATTAAGAAAAAATTTTTATTCACGTACAAATGTTTTTACAAATTATTATTATTATTATTAGTAGTAAAGGCTGAGTGATGCCCATCCCACTTTTTTCTGATTGGTTGAGAGGTGGGTTCCTTCCCGTTCCACTTTTTTCTGATTGGTTGAGAGGGGTGGCCTTTGACCTGAGACGTCGTGGATATTGCCGGAGGTGTTGTACTGATGTCAATCATGTACTTTTACTAGTTTTTGTGTTATTTATGTGGTCTAATTTAGTTTACATTCTTTTACTTTACTTTCCCACACTTACTTACTTTTTATTTTTACTTTCCCACATTTACTTACTTTTTATTTTTACTTTCCCACATTTACTTACTTTTTATTTTTACTTTCTCACATTACATACTTGTTTTTTTATTAACATATATGATATTGGAAATACCACATTAATTTAGTTTATATATTTATTTTATATACTTGTTTTATTCGGTAAAATTTAATAACAAATGTTTGAATCAGAGAGATAATAATACTCATTAAAATTGTAAGGGCTTATTTCAGTACTAAAGCAAAATAATTTTTTGGAACTAGTTTATGCAAAAACTAATATTTAATAAACATACATGGTAAAACCCACATACGTGTTCAAGACAAGACAAAAATGTAATTTATTCTACACTTTGCTTATAATGATCATACATATCATACTATTAAATTTGTCTATTGGGCTAGTTTATCATCATTGTTGTTGGGGGAATTCTGTAGGAAACAAACGCAATGTGCATTTACACATTATGAATTTCAAACGGTAGCATCTAAATTAATGGTTAATATACAAGTCAAAGGAGATGACATTCACAATATAAAACACATGAATATTAAAAGTTTAAACAAAATCAATTAAAAATGTTTATTAACAAACAATTCATTAAAATAAAATTATGTTTTTAAAAGAAATATCTGTAAAGCTAACTAGAGATAATATTGTAAAAAGTGTTAAGAATCAAAACAATATCTGAGATTGAATTATAAAAATAGCTTACCAAAAAGTTTGAAATCTTTATGGGTAGTTCATTCATCAATGTGAAATCCCATTATACCACTCTATGTAAGTTGTATGCCTTTGTAGTGTCAACATCATTTTCTATGGCCTTCGTTAGAGTGCCAGAATGTAAACAACTATAAACACAGTAAAATTCCATTATACCGCTCTATGTAAGTTGTATGCTTTCATAGTGTCAACATAGTTATCTATGGCCACTGTTCAAGTGCCAGATCAATTGTAGCAATGAAACAAAAGCGGGTAGATCAATTTAAGTTTTAATAATTCAACACTCATAATTTAGTTTTAATCAAAAAATGTGTACGTAGGAAAAACAAAACCTAAATGTAAATATATCTTTAACCCAAAAACGTATATTATTTAGATTAATCATGTGTGATGTAAAGAGATAAAGCAAATATAATCCGATAAACATTCAATGCAAAAATTCGTTTATAATTTAAAAACATGTACACTGGGGAATAAATGTGATTTATTTGAAACTAAGTGTTTGGTTATAATATATAAATAAATGTAAACTTTTTAGTATTTAGAAACCATGCCCACGTTCATTGTTGTTCCCTTGCGAAACACTCAAACGTTTTTAATTTTCAGTGGACTGTCAAATTCAGGAAAAACGAGCTTACTCAGGAAATTAATTGATAAAGATTATTTTGATAGATATTCCAAAGCAATTGTTTTTTACCGTCACTTTCAAAGTAATATTTATAGCAAATTTAAAGTGAAAATGAAGCTTGTGGAATTTTTCAAGGAATTTTCTGAAAGTTTACTAGATGAAAACAGTGTTCAAAACTCCTTAATAATATTTGATGACATGGGCAAAACTGTGCTACAATCAGAGGCGTTTGCCAATCTTGTTATTGCTGGAAGGCATTTAAATTGCGGTATTGTATTAATCACCCATTCAGTTTTTTCAAAAGAACATTATTCAAGTCTAATTCAGAAAAATGCTTCTGGAATTTTTTTGTTTAATTCAGTGCATGACAGAGCACAGATTAGAATTTTAGGAACCCAGATGGGAATTATGCGTGAATTGTTGGTTGCATATAAAAAGGCGGTTTGCAAACCATATGGTTATTTGCTTATAAATTTCGCTCAGAACATTCCAAATGAATTACATCTTTCAACAAACCTTGAAGGTAGACAAATTTTCTATGGAACTGATTAAAGAATGCATCATTTACAAATTCCTAATGGGATGCTCAAAAAAGTCTAAGATTCAACTCCTAAGAGATGATCAAACTTTAAATTTAGTACAAGGGATCGTTTTTAACATTCAACAAGGAATTATTCCACTTGGTGATGAAAAGACTACATTTCTAAAATACCGTCAGTATGTGGAGACTGCACTATNAGATTAACATCAGATTGCTGTCAAGAACAACTTATTGATGGTGATAGCATCCAGCTAAAATCAAGTAAAAGTTATTCCACACAACAAACCCCTTTCATTCAAGATGATATACAAGTAAAATGCAATGCTGTTCAAACACCCACTCAACAACGACAATGTCAACAGGATAACACAACCGGTGATGAATTAAAAAACTTTTTAAACATTTCAAATACAAACGCTCTCGTACACGATGATGCAATTTATACAAGTGCTGGCTCATTATCATTTGCTGAATTCAAAAACGCCCTGCAAACACCAAACAAAAGACTAAACCAACATGTGCATGCAATTTTAAAAAGTATTGGTACAATCCCTACCCAAATGGTTAAAAATAATCGCGTTTATGAGGCTATAAATAGAAAAGAACTTATGGTTTGGAATTAATTGTAATGGATAAACACTTGCACCAGTTGTACACCTCGTTAAGATCACCTGCTAGTTTTGGAGGTGCTTATGAGTTGTATTGCAAAGCTAAATTGAAATTCCCAAAAATAACTCTGGAAAATGTAAGAAATTTCCTTGCTACAAATGATACGTACACTATACACAAGTCACCTGTGAGAAAATTCCCACATCAGCGTGTTATTGCATTTGGCATTGATGAAATATGGACTATGGATTTGGCAGTTGTTGAAAGTCTAGCATCGTACAATAGAGGGATAAAGTACTTGCTTGTTTGTTATGATATTTTGTCAAAAAAATTTCGTGTACAACCATTGTATAATAAAACTGCTAGTCATGTGTTGTCTGCTTTTAAAAAATTTGATAGCTGGCGTTGTGTGAAAAAGATTTGGGTTGATCAGGGAACAGAATTTAAAGGGGTGTTTAACGATTTCTGTAATGGAAATAATATAACAGTGTATAGCACAAATTCAAACATGAAAGTGGTGTGTGCGGAAAGAGCAATAAGAAGTTTGAAAGAAATTCTATTCAAGTATCTACACTGTAGCAAGGGTTATAAATATATAGATAAACTTCAACAAATTGTTGGTGACTTAAATTTCAGAGTAAATCGTACAATAGCCATGTCTCCAAATTCTGTAAGAAAAAAACATGTACCACACCTGATTGGAAAACTAATGACTGTTAGTAATAAGCATTACTGACCAGTGTTGTTTCACATTGGCGATCTGGTAAGAATTTCAAAATCTGATTACACATTTCAAAAAGGCTATTCACCCCAATTTCAAACTGAGGTTTTTAAAATAAACAAGGTGTTTCCCATGATCCCCATTGCATATGAACTACAGTCAAATAGTGACGATTGTGGTGAAATAATTAGAGGAAAATTCTACCAGCAGGAATTGACTAGAGTAATTAGGAAGTGTGCATAGACAAGAATAGAATAGTATAAATAACCTATATGTGTAATTGTCAAATCATTCAGTATGGAGTGATATTATAGTGAACAAGTGAGTATTAGAAACCCTAAAGCAATAACTTGTCAAAAAGGATTGGAGTGATTACTACACTCAGGCAGATTGCTATACTGCTAGCATTGAAAATGATTCCAACCTTGAAAATGTACTAAGCAATATTGGTAATGAGATTTTGGATGAATCAATTTTGGGTTTAAACAACATAGTCTCTGGCAAAGATGTGAAAAAAGTTTTAAAACAAAGAATTAGCAGTGTAGCAAAAAACACAGTCAGGAATCAATTTAATAAATGACGTCAGAATCACGAACAAACTGGTAATGGTTCTCCCAAGCCAGGGAGGATAACAAAAACAATTAAAACAAAACACGGAATTAAACAATTTACCATTTCCAGAGCAAAAAAAACAATGTAAAACTGGTCCATGAATAGTGAAAAAGAAACCCGTCATAAAGAAAACTGACATTTTTATGAAATTGGTATAAATAAATGTACACATTGACAATTGATATTAGTTTGATATCTGTCTTGACCATGTTCACTCATTCTTGCTTGGATATTTTTGAGTGCTAAAAGGTGGCAGTAAACTTTAGTGGGGGTAGTACATAGAATATTTCCTAACTTTTGGTTTTAATGGACCACTCATTGAATTTAATTTTGGGTAGAGCAAAATGAGTACATTGATTTGCAGAGTATACATCTTGATTTATTGGTGAAAATTGTATGCAAAAGCAATGGTGGGAACCTAGTTTGGGATGACACATACTATACAAAACAAGATAAAGTTTGTTTAACAAATAATGCCATACATTCATTGTTTAGTGATTATAGTTTATACGCAAATAGTGTCTTATTACACATGGGTGATGTGGTATGGCCACATACAGTTATGATTACTAATGAACTATCATAATGAACTATCAAAAAACTTCAATACTAACATCAAGTGGGTATTATTATTAGAAACACCCCGATAAACTTATAAAAGAAGGTGATGAAAAAGATGGTCAGTATAGGCATAGAGCACTAACCACGGAAAGCAAGGTGACAAGTTTCTACAGCCCTCTCACAATTGATTTTTCCAATGTGAGAAATTACTAATACCAGGTGTTGATATTCAGCTAAAGCTTTTAAGATCACAAGACGATTTTTCCCTAATTGCAGATGATAATTCTGATTACAAAACGCAAATTACAGATGCCTTCCTAACTCTAAGAAAGCTCAGAGTCGCAGAAAGTGTACATTTGCCAATTGAAAAAACGCTATTGACAACTCCTGCTACATACCACTTTACAAGAATTCTTACACGTACATTTATAATTCCAGCTGGTCAGAACACACTTACTAGAGAAAATGTTTTTTCCAATGAACCCATTAGAAGAATCACATTGGCAATTGTTCCAAATCACCAGTTTACAGGCACAATGTATACAAACCCGTTTTCATATAAATTTGGGGAGATGTTGAAACTTGACGAAATTCAGGCAGTGGAAGATCGTATTCACTCAACCAAAGACCCACATTTAAAGTTTGTGCATGTTACAAACTTTCTATTACAGAAATATGGAATACACAATGTTGGTGTTGAAAAGGTTTTGCAAATGAACCCGCATGGAGGATTGATTGGAATTGATAATTTGAGGTTACAGTCACTTTTGAAATGGCAAAAACTGTTAAGATAACAGGAGATGACAACTATTTGCAGGCATTTTATCAATCAATAAAGGCTTTGGGGATAAATAATGATGGTGGTGGAATACCATACACCCAATATAACAAACATGCGATTATGGTTTTTGATCTGACTAGCATTGCAGAGGCCAACAACGAGGTTTTGTATCCTGAATTGAGTGGTGCC
>CABFPE010000346.1:500068-549170 GCA_900660155.1 Hofstenia miamia | reverse complement strand
TCTAAAATACCGTCAGTATGCAGAGACTGCACTATTAAAACATTCAAAGTCGAAAAAAATTACAATTCTAAGAACGTCAAATGGACTAGCATTTTTCAATTGTCTTTTACGCATTATGATGAACTATATATAAACACATTAAAATCTCAAATCATTATATACAATGTCCGTGGTTGAAATTGTTCTTATTTCTCTGGAAAATTACAATAGATTAACATCAGATTGCTGCCAAGAACAACGTATTGACGGTGATAGCATCCAGCTATAATCAAGTAATCATTATTCCACGCAACAACAACCCCCTACGTTCAAGATGATATACAAGTAAAATGCAAAGCTGTTCAAACACCCACTCAACACCGACAATGTAAACAGCATAACACAACCAGTGATGAATTAAAAAACTTTTTAAACAGTTCAAATACAAGTGCTCTCCTACACGGTGATGTAATTTACACAAGCGCTGGCTCATTATCATTTACTGAATTCAAAAACGCCCTCCAAACACCAAACAAAAGACTAAACCAACGTGTGCGTGCAATTTTAAAAAGTATTGGTACAATCCCCGCCCAACTGGTTAAAAATAATCGCGTTTATGAGGCTATAAATAGAAAAGAACTTATGGTTTGGAATTAATTGTAATGGATAAACACTTGCACCAGTTGTACACCTCGTTAAGATCATCTGCTAGTTTTGGAGGCGTTTATGAGTTGTATCGTAAAGCTAAATTGAAATTCCCAAAAATAACTCTGGAAAATGTAAGAAATTTCCTTGCTACAGATGATACATACACTATACACAAGTCAGCTGTGAGAAAATTCCCACGTCAACGTGTTATTGCATTTGGCATNCAGTTGTACACCTCGTTAAGATCATCTGCTAGTTTTGGAGGCGCTTATGAGTTGTATCGCAAAGCTAAATTGAAATTCCCAAAAATAACTCTGGAAAATGTAAGAAATTTCCTTGCTACAAATGATACATACACTATACACAAGTCAGTTGTGAGAAAATTCCCATGTCAACGTGTTATTGCATTTGGCATTGATGAAATATGGACTATGGATTTAGCAGTTGTTGAAAGTCTAGCATCATACAATAGAGGGATAAAGTACTTACTTGTTTGTTATGATATTTTGTCAAAAAAATTTCGTGTACAACCGTTGTATAATAAAACTGCTAGTCATGTGTTGTCTGCTTTTAAAAAATTTGATAACTGGCGTAATGTGAAAAAGATTTGGGTTGATCGAGGAACAGAATTTAAAGGAGTGTTTAACGATTTCTGCAATAGAAATAATATAACAGTGTATAGCACAAATTCAAATATGAAGGCGGTATGTGCGGAAAGAGCAATAAGGAGTTTGAAAGAAATTCTTTTCAAGTATCTACACTTTAGCGGGGGTTATAAATATATAGATAAACTTCAACAAATTGTCGGTGTTTTAAATTCCAGAGTAAATCGTACAATAGGCATGTCTCCAAATTCTGTAAGAAAAAAACATGTACCACACCTGATTGGAAAACTAATGACTGTTAGCAATAAGCATTACCGACCTCCCTTGTTTCGCATTGGTGATCTGGTAAGAATTTCAAAATCCGATTACACATTTCGAAAAGGCTATTCACCACAATTTCAAACGGAGGTTTTTAAAATAAACAAAGTGTTTCCAACAATCCCCATTACTTATGAATTAAAGTCAAATAGTAGTGACGCTGATGGTGAAATAATTAAAGGAAAATTCTACCAACGGGAATTGACTAGAGTAATTAGGAAGCGTGTATGGACAAGAATAGAATAGTATAAATAACCTATACGTGTAATTGTCAAATCATTCAGTATGGAGCGATATTATAGTGAACAAGCAAGTGGTAGAAACCCTACAGCAATAACTCGTCAAAAGGGCTTTGGAGTAATTACCACACTCGGACGCATTGCCATACCACTAGCATTGAAAATGATCCCACCCTTGAAAAATGTATTAAGCAATATCGGTAATGAGATTTTGGATGAATCAATTTCGGGTTTAAACGACATAGTCTCTGGTGAAAATGTGAAAAAGGTTTTAAAACGAAGAATTGCCAATGTAGCAAAAAACACAGTTAGAAATCAATTTAATAAACGACGTCGGAATCGTGAACAAACTGGTAATGGCTTCTCCGAACCAGGGAGGATAACAAAAACAATTAAAACAAAGCATGGAATTAAACAATTTGCAGTTTCCAGTGCAAAAAAACAACGTAAACCTAGTCCATGCATAGTAAAAAAGAAACCCATCATAAAGAAAACTGACATTTTTAAGAATTTGGTATAAATAGCTGTACACATTGACACTTGATATTAGTTTGATACCCGTCATGACCACGTTCACTCATTCTTGCTTGGATATTTTCGAACGTGATAAGGTGTTGGTAAACTTTAATGGTGGAAGTACACAGGAATATTTCCCAACTTCTGGTTTTAATGGACCACTCCTTGAATTTAATTTCGGGTCAGAGCAAAATGAGTACATTGATTTGCAAAGTATACATCTCGGTTTATCGGTGAAAATTGTACGCAAAAGTGATGATGGGAATCTAGTTTGGGATGACGCAGATGATACAAAACAAGATCAAGTTTGTTTAACAAATAACGCCCTACATTCATTGTTTAGTGATTATAGTTTATACGCAAATGGTGTTTTATTACACATGGGTGATGCGGTATGGCCACATACAGTTATGATTACTAATGAACTATCAAAAAGTTCAGCCAACAAGACTTCAATACTAACATCAAGTGGCTATTATTATGAGAAACACCCCGATAAACTGATAAAAGAGTGTGATGAAAAAGATGGTCAGTATAGACGTAGAGTGCTAACCATGGAAAGCAAAGTGACGAGTTTCTACGGCCCTCTCGCAATTGATTTTTTCCAATGTGAAAAATTATTAATACCCGGTGTTGATATTTGGCTAAAGCTTTTAAGATCACAAGACGATTTTTCCCTAATTTCAGATGATAATTCTGATTACAAAACGCAAATTACAGGTGCCTTCCTAACTCTAAGAAAACTCAGAGTTGCAGAAAGTGTACATTTGGCAATTGAAAAAACGCTATTGACAACTCCTGCTACATACCACTTTACAAGAATTCTTACACGTACATTTATAATTCCAGCGGGTCAGAACACACTTACTAGAGAAAATGTTTTTTCCAATGAACCCATTAGAAGAATCGCCTTGGCAATTGTTCCAAATCGCCAGTTTACAGGCATAATGTATACAAACCCGTTTTCATATAAATTTAGAGGACTTCGTCAAGTTACTATAACCCGTGGAGGATCAAATATTGCATACACCCCCATGTTAGTTGGAGATGACAACTATGCGCAGGCATATTATCAATCAATAAAGGCTTTGGGGATAAATAATGATGGCGGTGGAATACCATACACCCAATATAACAAACATGCGATTATGGTTTTTGATCTGACTAGCATTGCAGAGGCCAACAACGAGGTTTTGTATCCTGAATTGAGTGGTGCAAATATATGTTTAACACTGGATTTTAAAAATGCGCTAGCCGAATCAATGGAAGTTATCGTTTTGGGGGAAACCAATTCCAAAGTCTATATTGATAAACAGTGAAAAGTTATAAAAGGATAAGACATGTGTTTTGTAAAATCATTGTATTTTGGAAAGATGTTGAAACTTGACAAAATTCATACAGTGGAAGATCGTATTCACTCTACCAAAGACCCGCATTTAAAGTTTGTGCATGTTACAAAC
This sequence comes from Hofstenia miamia, assembly GCA_900660155.1. NCBI lineage: Eukaryota > Metazoa > Xenacoelomorpha > Acoela > Hofsteniidae > Hofstenia > Hofstenia miamia. Next base: position 545,405 of record CABFPE010000346.1, on the reverse strand, counting down.
TTTCTATTACAGAAATATGGAATACACAATGTTGGTGTTGAAAAGGTTTTGCAAATGAACCCGCATGGAGGATTGATTGGAATGGATAATTCGAGGTTACACTCACTTTTGAAATGGTCAAAACTGTTTAGAATACACGCAATTTACCATGATAGCTATGGTTTTGTTAAAAGAGAATTTGGAATTGGCAATGGATATCCGATATTTTACAGATTTTGGTGTAATTTACCAATTTTAGGTCATCTACCGTCTTTATTGTTTTGGGTCTATGTTAAATTTAGACATTGGAGACTTTACAATTATTTAAATATTTAATGGACGCTGACGAGATTAGACGCATTTCCTTACAAATTCCCTCACTCTGCTTTTGATTTTATGGTGTACATGCCTCGGATGATATTCAACCAAGTTTGGTTCAAGGCTCATTTTTAATTGCAAACGCAAGTCGCCGCAATCACCCTGGTACACATTGGTTGTTGATTATACGAGATGACAATGGCGACTTAATTTTCAAAGATTCTCTTGCTCGTCCCTTAAAACATTATCCAGACATTGAACACTATTGTCACACCGCCTATCCAGGATTTCACATTTATGAGGGTGATAGAAAAACAAGATTACAAGGAACATCTCCGATATGTGGTGCTTACTGTATATTTTGTGCATTTTTATTTTTTAATAAAATACCAGAAGTGTTTGTATTTACTAATTTACCATTTATTAATGATTTTTTGTGTGATAATGGTCTTAATAAAATTACCTAAAACTTGTATTTGATAAAAACGCATGTACAATTTTAATAAAATACATAGACATTACATTACAAGTTCACTCAGATGATAACAAATGCATAGACGAGAGGTATACATAATGGTTATTGTAACATTATTATCTGAAAAATGTTGGAAGCCTGGTGTATGTCGCCCAGATGGATTGAATGAATTTACAATGTATTTGGACAAGCTGATATATAATGCATGTGAAGTTGTGTTAATTGATTTTGGATATCCGTCAAAATTTCTTAATCTTAAACACCAAATGTGGACTTTAAAGGATAAAGCTGGAAACATAACCTGATTGGAAATTTATTCAGGACATAAGCAAAGCTTTTGTGAACTCTATGGATTTATAAATTACATGTTAGACCCCTATGGTATTTCATTAAAATTTAAAACTTTTCGCAATTTATTTATGGTGAAGAATGATTCACAATATGAAATAGATTTGGCCCAAGCTGGAAATCTACTAGGCTTTTACAGAAAGATATATTGAGAAATGGTAACAACTGCCAATTATGATTGTGATATTTTTGGTGGGAATCATGTTGTAATGATCCACACAGACATTGTAGAACCTCAGCATGTTGGTAGCACTTGTTTGCCTGTGTTAGATAAATGTCCTCTATTGCTAACACATAAAGAAAAAATGAATACCATCCCCATCATACACCATGAAAAACAAAATCTCACGTATAAACCCATTTCAAAATTGTATATCAATAGAATAACAATGAAATTTTGTACTGAGCAAGGCTATCCAGTGAGATTCAGTGGTACAGGACAATTGTATATCACACTTAATATTTGAACAAAAATGGAAAAAAGCTAATGAGATTGTCAATTGGAAATAACACTTTTGCATTGGTGTAATTTGTGAATAGTGCATAATAAATTGATTTTTTATTTAATTAGCAAAACATTAATTTGTACCACTTCAAACGCCTCATTATAAAATACATTTGTGTTTTATCAACTTGACAGTGATTTCTTGTGTGAGGTAATAAAAACATTTTTGATTTTTAAACATTTTTACTTTTACTTAATTAATACCCACACCTTAAACTAGAGAGTTCACTTGATTGATGGGAAATGTGTAGATTGATGCACAAGTAATGGTTCTTGTAATGCTAGTATCTGACAGATGTGGAGAAGATGGAGTGTGCCGTCCTGTGGGGTTGGGCGAATTTACTACATATTTGAATGAACCAATTAATAATGCATGCGACATAGCAGTTATTGATATTGGGTACCCATCAAAATTTCTTAATCTTAAGACACAGTGGTGGGTTTTGAAGAAAAAAGATGGAACTAAAATTTGTTTGTGGTTTTATTCCAAACACATACATAGCTTTGAGGACTTGTATAAAGATATAAACTCCATTCTTAAACCCAAGGGTGTTTCAATACAATTTAAATTGGTTGGTAGACACTTACAAACAACAAACAAGTCAGAATACAAGGTAGATTTAGACCAGGCTGGTGAAATGCTAGGATTTAATGGAAAAATTTATCCAAATACAAAAACTGATGCCAGCTATGAATGTGATATATATGGTGGGAATCATTTTTTAATGGTACAAACAAATATTGTTGAACCTCAATTTGTTGGTAGCACTTGATTACCATTACTGGATAAATCCCCATTGCTGTTAATGCAATTTGCCAAACCAAGTACCATGCCCATAATACATCACAAAAAGCGAAATCCAATGTATAAGCCAGTGTCAAGATTGTACATTGATAGAATAAATGTAAAGTTTTGTAGTGAACAAGGTCAGATAATAGAATTCACAGGGACTGGAAGACTGTATATAACATTGGATATTCACACAGAATGATGGAAAATCAAAACATTTTTTCATTTCATGTTTGTAGTGTTTGTTTAAACTCTATACATTTTGTGTTTTTAATTAAATAAATCTATCAATATTATTTTTCCAAGATGTAAAATGTAACGCATTGTTCAGTTTTTACAGAGNACAATTTAAATTGGTTGGTAGACACTTACAAACAACAAACAAGTCAGAATACAAGGTAGATTTAGACCAGGCTGGTGAAATGCTAGGATTTAATGGAAAAATTTATCCAAATACAAAAACTGATGCCAGCTATGAATGTGATATATATGGTGGGAATCATTTTTTAATGGTACAAACAAATATTGTTGAACCTCAATTTGTTGGTAGCACTTGATTACCATTACTGGATAAATCCCCATTGCTGTTAATGCAATTTGCCAAACCAAGTACCATGCCCATAATACATCANTAAACTCTATACATTTTGTGTTTTTAATTAAATAAATCTATCAATATTATTTTTCCAAGATGTAAAATGTAACGCATTGTTCAGTTTTTACAGAGATTGAGTTAGGATGGTTGAATTTCTCCAGCATGGGTAAGTTATTTTTACAATTAAATAATATGAACATGAAGTTCTAAAACACTTATTTGTTTATATAATAAAATGGGTATTACTAATATTAAATATTACCATATATAGACATTTTTAAAAGAGTATAATTAGCCAATCACAAATCTCGTCAGTCTATAAATTTTATATATATTTTAAACAAATATTCACAATTTTCTTTTGGAGATGATAATTAACAAATTTCTCAAATTCAGCTTTGATAGCATTTTACAGAATTTTTCAGCAATCAAACACAAGATGTGTGTTTTGCAAAATGTTGAAAAGCTTGTGAATTATGAAGATATACCACTCCCATGTTTTGGATTGACTCTGAATATAGAAGTAGATACCTCAAACTTCAAGTTGTGTGGAGAGAATATCCATCATACATTTGCCGCAGTTCAAATTTTAAAAAATAACATTGATAAACTCTATGCGGATGGTTTCCCAATAGACATTGCAATCCAGAAAATTTTCATGCTTATTGATGGAGAAATCAAAGACAATAGATTTAATATTTTTCTTGATCATGGGCATTCCTTAGAGTATTGTATATTAACCTGTGAATAAATGTGTCTAGATGTATTTTTCTTAATCTCACAACCATGAATACAGTTACTATAATATGGGTAATAAAATAATAATGAAAAACTCATAATTGATTTTTCAATTTTCACTCTTCTACATGAAGGCAGTGTTTGATATAAAAACATAGTCATAAATCACTGGACAAGACATTGAAATTTCACTAGTTGAATAAGTTACACAGAGAAGGAGAATTCCACTTTTCAAAGAATAAAAACTGGTTACCATAGTAAACAATAAAGCAACTTTCACAAATAAACTCTCCAAAAAAGGCTGATTATTTCATTAAAAACATTATTCTAGTTAAAATGTTACAATTTTCACCACTTCCACCCTATATCAAGCCTTGTTGAAATGCTAAAAGTTTGTAATAAATAACCTGTGCTTTGAACACTTTTTCAATTTTTAAATTTGATAATGACTCCAAAAGCTGCTAGCAAATCTCATGCTAAAAAATCCGCAAAAGTTGGGAAGAGCAAACAAGACATTCTCTCACAACCCCAAAAATGCATTTTGAAGCCAATATTACAAAAGACCATGTATTCCATAGACGCTATGGGTAAAGTAATTCAACCTGAGGTGATTGGTGAACTGAATGAAATCTCTGAAGAGCGTCAAATTAAATACATTTGCGTTAATGAATTAAAAATTGGTGAGTGGGAAAAAATTCGCAATGCATTCTGTATCCAGACAAAGTATGGTCAAGCAGTAAAAATTATATTGGAAAATGGCAACTGCTTCTTCTTACTCAAGTAATATGCGGAAAAAACTAGAGGTGGAAAATACAAGAGGCTTATTGTGCTTAGAATTCAACATGGTAAAGATAAACCAGCATTATATCCTGGAGGCAGAGCACAAACTGTACTGAGATTTAGTGTGTAATTTTAGATTAAAGAATAAATATATGTAACAATGATTTCTATTTTTATCTGATCATGGACATTAATTAGAGTAGAGTATTGTATATATTAACCTGTGAATAAATGTATATAGTTATTTGTTATTTTTAAATGTTTTGTATTAATAACCAATTTACAATACTAATAATCCAACTTGTGAAAAATTCTAGTTTTATATGATTTGAAAGTGTTATTTAATTGTAAAGTGATTTCATGTTTGGGAGATATAAATCTTTACGATTTGATACATTCTGGCAGTTGAACAATAGATAAACCACATAATATTGACAATGTCTATGAAAGCATGCAATTTTATACATAGAGCAGATTAATGCAATTTCACATGGCTGTACTGTGTTTACATTCTGGCACTCGAACAAAGGCCATAGATAACAATGTTGACACTACAAAAGCATACAACTTACATAGAGTGGTATAATGGAATTTTACTGTGTTTATAGTTGTTTACATTCTGGCACTCAAACAAAGGCCATAGATAATGATGTTGACACTACAAAAGCATACAACTTACATAGAGTGGTATAATGGGATTTCACATTGATGAATGAACTACCCATAAAGATTTCAAACTTTTTGGTAAGCTATTTTTATAATTCAATCTCAGATATTGTTTTGATTCTTAACACTTTTTACAATATTATCTCTAGTTAGCTTTACAGATATTTCTTTTAAAAACATAATTTTATTTTAATGAATTGTTGTGAGTTTACTGCCCAATGTTAAATTAATTATATACTTTATAGAAATGGCGTTTGTTTGTTAATAAACATTTTAATTGATTTTGTTTAAACTTTTAATATTCATGTGTTTTATATTGTGAATGTCATCTTGTTTGACTTGTATATTAACCATTAATTTAGATGCTACCATTTGAAATTCATAATGTGTAATTGCACATTGCATTTGTTTCCTACAGAATTCCCCCAACAACAATGATTATAAACTAGCCCAATAGACAAATTTAATAGTATGATATGTATGATAAGCAAAGTGTAGAATAAATTACATTTTTGTCTTGTCTTAAACACATATGTTGGTTTTACCACATAAGTTTATTAAATATTAGTTTTTGCATAAACTAGTTCAGAAAAATGATTTTGCTTTATTACTTAAATAAGCCCTTACACTTTTAAGGAGTATTATTATCTCTCTGATTCAAACATTTGTTATTAAATTTTGCTGAATAAAACAAGTATTTAAAATAAATATATAAACTAAATTAATGTGGTATTTCCAATATCATATATGTTAATAAAAAAACAAGTATATAAAATAAGTATGTAAACTAAATTAATGTGATATTTCCAATGTCATGTATGTTAATAAAAAAACAAGTATGTAATGTGTGAAAGTAAAAATAAAAAGTAAGTAAGTGTGGGAAAGTAATACATGTAAAGTAAGTTAATGTGGGAAAGTAAAAATAAAAAGTAAGTAAGTGTGGCAAAGTAATACATGTAAAGTAAGTAAATGTGGGAAAGTAAAGTAAAAAATGTAAACTAAATTAGACCACATAAATAACACAAAAACTAGTAAAAGTAAATGCATGACGTCAGTACAACACCTCCAGAAATATCCATGACGTCTCAGGTCAAAGGCCACCTCTCTCAACCAATCAGAAAAAAGTGGAACAGGAAGGAACCCATGTCTCGACCAATCAGAAAAAAGTGGGATGGGCGGCACTCAGCCTTTACTACTATTATTATTATTTTAATGTTTATTAAACTACATAATTTACAAAGATTGAAATGAAATTATAATTTTGCACTATAAAAATTAACGATAATATTTTGAAATAACAAATAAATTGATGAAATAAAAAGTTGATATTAATGGCTGTTAGCTAATAATGAACAAAAAGTTATAAATTTATTTCTTCTGGAACTTGATAAGTACCTTTCACAACAAAAATGAATAGAATGAGGAAAACGATTAGGAATTAAATCATTGAGATGATGGGATTTTGAAATCATTTTGTCGAAAAGCTTCCTTGCCAAGTGAATTCTTCTATATTTTATAATAATTTTTGGTTTTCTACAACCAGTCATGATTTTAAAAGTGCGATTAATTATTCTCTGGAGCTTACCATCAAGAGAGATAGGGAGCACCACATAAAGTTGAGATCCATAATCAATTATTGATAAAACTAGAGATGAAAGATCAGAATATAAAATGTTGTTATTTGTATAATTTCTGAGTTGTTAAGGCAAAATAATTTACGTGATGCTGTTTTACATAATTCCTCAATGTGATCATTCCATTAAAAGGTTCGAGGTTAACAAACTCCTAGATGTTTTTTACTCATAACAGTGGGAACTGATGAGGGCAGATCGATTTCACAACATCCGAATTGCATTTGCCATGATTTGTTAAATATAATCATAAGCATGTTCTTTGTGGCCCAAATTTCAATGTTACCAAGTTCAGACGAAATTTCCAGCGCATTCTTAGGAATAGGAATAATGAAGCTGATGTCATTAGCGTATCTAATAATATGTTTTGATCTATGCAACACATTCAAGTCGGAAATAAATATTGAGAAAAGTGGAGGCCTAAGACCTGATCCTTGAGGTACTCCTGAGCATATGTTTTTATTCTCAATAACACAGCTATTAAAGCAGATAATGATAGACTTGTTAAACAAATAATTTGAGATAAAAAGTGAGAAACCACATAGAAAATTTGGAGTAGATAATCTTTCGATAATAATCATCTGAAAAATACTGTTAAAAGCCTTCGAAAAATCTACAGCTTTTAATAGTACACCAGAATTACTTCTATTAATTATATTTCTGGGGATAAGTTCAGTAATCTTGGTTAATGCAGTAGTAGTAGATCGTTTCTTAGTGTACGCAAATTGATTATTACCCAGTTGGGCAATAAATTCATGGTTAATGCTAGTGTAAATAATGCGTTCAAGATTTTTGGCTAGAAAAGCGATCGTTGATGTTGGTCTAAAAGAAAAATCAGTTGAATCTTTGCTTTGAGGAAAGGGCGATATTTTTTCCATCTAGATGGGAAGCATCTCTATTCTATACACGTGTTGTAAATATTGGACAAGGGATCTGAAACCCAAAAAACAGCTTTCTTCAGTAAGAAGGAAGGAATTTCAAAAGAATCCTGTGATTTTTTAGCCTTTGGTTTGGTTAATAGACATCCCGTGGAAGTGTGGTCGGTGACCAGTCATCACCTATAAGCAATGCACTAGAGGGGGTCGAAGTTTAACATATTGGCCATAAATGAGTCTGCTAAGTGATTGAGACCTTCAGTGTTATTTACAAGGGAATTTAAGATTTGTTCAACTTATTCGACTTTATCTTCCCACTGATTTTATCAACCACTTTTCAAGATGTATTTTTACAACAGCATTTTTTAAATCAGTTTAGATTAACAAGTTTGGACTCGTTTTTTAACTTAAAACAATAATGCTTATTTTTTTAAAGAAATAGTACTTTTTGCCCTCAAGAAGTATCAAGATATATTTTAAATTTTAAAAATTATGCAAATTTTTATTGAATGAAGGTTTGTGATTAGTATAATCATTAATACAAAAACGTTATAGAGCCATACTTTGCCATAGCAATAAAAGATATTATTTTATTTCATGTTGCTTTTGTAAAAATTAAAACTTATAATACAATCTAGTATCCAATTTCAATGAAAAGTAAAATTCAAAATTTATATTTAAATCTCAAAATTAGCTTGAAAAAATATATTTTTTTTATCACGGATTTTAATACACTCTACTACAATTTTTTTTATTGTCTTGCAATATATATTTTGTGCTATTCCTGTTTTCATCGTCTTTGCTGCAATCTTGAAGTTTTATCTTGTTTGAAACAACTTTAATTCTCATTTTATAGTAACGTTGCAAAATGGTGAGTTTTGGATTTGGACATAATATAATTATTACAGCTGTAATACCATAAGAAACTCAACTATATAAACTATGAATATTTTTTGATTATGTTGATGGTACTTTAAGAATTAGATTACAACAAGGTTTACAAATAAGCAAAGAAATTAATTTTTTGGAGTTTTGGAAAAGCAATAATGATTTTCATTCATAATCAAAGTCACGCCAATCAGAAATGGATTTGCTTCTTGTGGATGGACAATTACAAATAAAAGAAGCAATTTACCAAAATTGTAGGCCCATTTTATCGTTGACAAAAATATTTCTTGAATTTTTTGGCTTGCTTTACCAAAATTGACTGCATTAGATACTATTGTAATATTTTAAAATTCAACATTGATTTTTCAACACATTGCTTTTAAGTTATATAGGATTCCTAACATTTGAGTTGATTTGCATACACTATTGCGTAAGTTATCTCATTTTACTAATAGCTCGGTCCAAGCCCGGCAATGTCCTCCTCATTACATTATACACGTACATTTTTTATTTCAAGACAGTCTTGAAGCACTTAAAATTTTCAATTTGGATTTGAAAAGAGCATAAATATATTTTAAGTCTATGTTCACTTATTTTTAGAATAATTATTTATATTTGGATCCGTTTCGGATCAAAAACTAAAATTCTTTAAAGAGCTTACGGTTCTTTATTTTTAGGGAATTCCGATCAGCACCATCCTTAATCAATGCCCACCCATATTTTAACAATTTCTTTCCCAGTAGTCTTTGTTCACTTGTCAAATCTTTAGAGATAAATATTCTATCCTTGAAGTTTTTGAGCTTATTAGCCTTTTGTCCCAATGATTATTGAGAGTCACAATAACCAATTGCTGTTTGTTCTCTTTAATGATACTAACTCTCTTAATATCTTCTAATTTAATATTCACTCTAGGACCCCAAGATGACTAAAAAGTGCATCTACCCCAAGGCATGTCAACCAATATTCTTTCTAAATATTTTTTACTAAAGGTTCTTTCAACCCAGAAATACGGACGTTAAGAGAGACGTCACTGATTAAGGAGGTTTTTTTAGACTTGTTTTTATATTTAACAAGTTCTGATAATCCAGAATAGGATTTTTTTTAATTTAGGTAAGACATTTTTAAGTTCATTGAGAGAGCTTTCAATAAATTCAATTTTAGCAGAGATTATGACAGTCAGAACGCAGCCAACTTAATATTCCATTACTCCATTTGTTAAGTTTATGAAAATTTGAAATGAATTGCTTAGTCATGTCAAAACATTGGTAGTGAATGTTATTTTTACACAATAAACGCTGTAGAGAATCACTGTCGTTACATTCATGCGAGCACATATAACAGACTGGTTGCATTGCACTTATGTATATTAAATAATTCCAATGTATTTGTAGTAAATTGAAATATATCGTTTTATTACAAGCGAATTAAATAAAATATTCAAATTTACATTTCTACCACCAATTGCAAATGTAAATAGTAAATTTGTATACATGTATATGTTCATAAATATCTTTAAATATGTTGGAAATTCTTTATTTATTCATTCGAATAGCTGCTGGAACGAAGATCTTGGTGTATAATGCTTTATGTGATATTGCTGATCACATTAATGTTCTAGTATTTTCCATCGTTCTTTCTGGAAAATCTTTCATTTAAAAGATGATTAGGATCGCCAATTATCTGTTTTGATGTTTTCTAAAATTGCTATTAGTAGACATTATTGAAAATAAATTATCTTTGTTCAACTTGGAAATACTCGCGAATAATTTAATAGGTTTTTAAATACTGTGCTGTATATCTTGCTGATCTTGTTTGTTCATTATTCAATTTTTCACTTTACTGTGATGTGTTTCCTGATGCATGGAAAATCGCTAACATTAGACCTATTCCTAAGAAGGCCAATCCTAAGGAACCGAAAGATTTACGGCAATATCGCTCACGCCTATTCTTTCTCGGGTCTTTGAAAGAATGGTATATGACAAATATGTTTCTAACTCATATCACAGATCATTAAGTCCTTTGCGGTTTGGTTTTCATAAACAAAGTTCAACAGCATGCGCAGTAAAAGATCCTACATCAGATTTACAAATTCAGGAGTAGCCATGACTATTGTAATTACGCTGGACATGTCTAAGGCATTCGACACGGTTAGCCACACAGCAATTATTGACGGTCTATCTAGATTGAATCCTCCCATCAATCCTCATATTATGAAGNATGCATTAGTTATGCCCTCGCTAACATATTGTTGTTCAGTTTGGGGAGGTTCCTCAAAATCCCTTATGCTGCTCTTAAAGTTCAGAAAAAAGCCTTGCGCTTTAAAATTATATCAAATTATACTCCTATTGAAAAAATCATAACCAAAGTTGATAATAGGCTTCTTCACCAGATACTGACTTCTGAGAATCATGTACTGCAAGATATTCTGCCTCAACGCTTACATTATGGAGATAGTCGCCTGCGTGAGAGGCTCCCTGGAGTAATAAGAACCAACTCTGAACGAGAACTTTTTCTATTTCCTTATCGGCTCCTTAGTGGAATGAAAATCTAGTATTTCTATAACTTAAATGGATGTTTTTATCCGTTTTAAAATAAAAGTTTATTATTATTATTATTATTGTAACACGTACTTTTTAATAAAGCATTTTACTTAGCTATTGTTCTAATCATACAGGAGCTACAATTGATGAACTCACACATTTAGTTAAGCAGTACCTTCAAGAAGAGTCCTTCACAAAAAATTCTCATCACAATTGGTCGCAATGACTTAGTGCAGAATAAATCGAATTTTACAGAAAAGTTTTCAAATCTAATTAAAGCTGTTAAGACTACATTTGAAAAGACTTCTATTTTTGGAGAACTTGCTCTATTCGTGTTCAATCGTTATCTAAACACTCTCGCCCCACTGTAACTCGATCTACAAAGAAAACTTCGTCCATATCTTTTAGAATTTACAATAGCTAGTATTTTGTCAATGTCTCCGTGTGCTTACTTACCAGTCAAGTATTAACCAAAATCCGTTCATTAATTAAATGGTAGTAAGGCGCCACTCCTGGCCTTTTGGTAGCATTTTTCCACGAGAGCGCTTCGGCCATTTTCAAAAACGGCCTTCAGTGTGTTTTCATGCGAGTGCGCGACTTTGCTGAGATAATGAGCTTGAATTGCTTAATCTCAGAGTAATGATTTTCCACTTTGAAAAACCTCGATCGGGCATTGTATTAAATTTATGAGTACAATCAACCAACAAATGGTCCGTATTAAATTTGGCTCACTCTCGTGGAAGCAAGTCACCACTCTGAAAGTATTCTAGCCAATAAAGCAGCACGGAGATTTTCTGAACGCTCTCGTGAAAACACAGATTTTGTTGCTGTTATAGCTGGGTAGAATTTTGGCCAAGCGCGTTCGTGAAAATGTACTATACTCACCCTTAATTATCGCCGCGTTCTTATTAATCAACGGCAGCAAAGACCACCAACGTGCGTTCGCTATGCTAATAAGTTGCCGCCTTGTCACCCCATTATAAGCAAGAGAAATTTATCACTTTTATCAAATAATGCCTATCAATTTACTATATAAGTTATTGTAAAATCCAGGTTAAAAACCAATCTTTCCTCTTACAATAAGCTTTAAAAAATACCTGTTTTTTACCTTGTTATTATTTTATCTCCTCTCTGCACAGAAAATAGAAAAAAACTCAGGTCCAAACATTTTTTATCGAACACTAGTAATTCGATTAATAATGCTCATATAAATTTTTAAAATTTGGCTACTAAACATCACCAATTTAAACAGTTTATGTCAAATTTCCAAAATGAAGCAATTGTAGGAATTTTAGAAACTTGGTTGAACTAACAATGACGCTGATTCAAAAATGTTATTTGATTCTTCGATTTACAAATTATTTCGTAGGGATAGAGCTTTAACTAATTTCATAGAAAAGTTCGAAGTTGGCGGTATACTATTCCTTGTTCTCAAAATAATATCGCAAATCGAATTTTAAATTTGAAAGTTTACGGATTGAATTAAAAAATCAAATTAAAACCTCACCATGAAAAGCAATACTCAATGTGTTGTATTGCCCTTCAAAAAAGTATGTGAATGAATTTATCAAGCAAATAGAAACTGAATTACACTGCTATGCATGATTTTTGCTGTCTAGAATCTAACATTGGATTCCATACCAGTTTTTTGCGCAGAATACGAAAATGATATTCAGATTCACATATCGGGTCAACTTTGTTCAAAAAGCTGGCACATTATCTGACATCGACAGAATTTTTGCTTTTCCATTCAAAGATAATCTATGATAATAATTATAATTAAATAACTTTTTTAGTTTAACACACAATCATGTCAAGAAAAACTTGTAAGAACGATCTGCTATATTTGTGGGCGATTTATCACTCCCTTTGTACGAAACGTCTATATATATGTAGTATCTTTCGGCATTAGTTTGGGCTACTAAGACAAATCAGCTGCGCCCCATCATGTTTGCAGGTCTTGCGTGGAGAATCTGCGCCAATGGAGCATGGTGAAAAGGAAGAAAATTGCGTTTGGCATTCTAATGGTTTCAAAAGAATTGAAATATTCCAGTAAGATATTCAGAGTCAATACATTATTTTTACGCAAGAATGACAATTTATTGATTCACGTAATTCTATAAAATAGTTGTTTCTCATAAGTAGTAAAAAAGTAACAATACTACACTCCATTTACCACGCCGATTATTTAATTGTGTCATTTTGACCTATATCAAAAAGTAGCGCACTTGTTTCATTGGCAATCCTAGCAAAAGCAAGACATCACGGAATGTGCACCGCAGACAAAGCGAAAACATTTGTCACATTTTTTTGAATATTTTGTTGCGTTTGACAATTGAGGACACTTGAAGCATCTTCCTCGCTTTTGAGCTCTGGTTGATCGAGCACCGGACGTAGAGGATGATGTTGGCCGGAGATGCTGCTGTTCACGCTCAGCCATAACACGTGGCGCTGCCGGAATATGACTGGACAAGGTGCGCGATCTCATGCAAATTAGACTGTCGTCGCTTTCTGCGCTGTCATTGCTTGGCTCGCTGTGGTTGCTCGCCGCACTGTCCCCAACTCTCACGGTATTTTCACTGTCGTCCGCAAGGTCATCTCCTCTGGCCGTAATATATTCATAACGATGAAAATCGGGGGGGGGGGGACGTCTTGAACGAGGCATAATTCTTGGTTGGTGTATGTTCAAAAATAATTCTTGACTGCAATTTTCGAAAAGGAAGCTTGCGCCACTCAAACAAACAAACTGTAACATAGAGGAATTGGCCTACAGAGCGCGAATACAGAGCGCTTATTGGATGCCCGCGTTATCAAGCAGTAGGCGCGCGCGTGTGGCCAGAAAGGGGAGCGATTTGAATTGAGATTGAAATTCGAGGTTGTTTTCGTCGTTTAGCAGCGCTCACTTTATTTGTTTTAGAAATGAATTTGACTTCGTGCTACCTAGTAGACTACATCAATGTACGTAGCATGACATACCATTATACATGTAGACCCTGCCTTTTGTCACACGACGTCAATTTCAGTTTCTTTAAGTCAAAATAATAATAAAGTAATTATACATTTCTGTAACATCTTTAATAGACAAATAAACGTTAAGTTCATAGTACAACAATCTTGGGTCATTTTGATCCAATTCGGTAAACGGCGTCGCAACAATATATAAATGTTAATTTATCTGTAATTAGAAACAGTTAAACCTCCATTCAGCACTACAATAATCTTAACATTTTAAGAAAAGATGTCACGAGCACTCATTCCTATATTGATAAATTCTGAATGGCGATTGAACTTTGAAGATCACTTTGGGTCAAATTGACTCAAATCGGTAAACGGCGTCGCAACAATATATAAATGTTAATTTATCTGTAATTAGAGACAGTTAAACCTCCATTCAGCACTACAATAATCTTAACATTTTAAGAAAAGATGTCACGAGAACTCATTCCTACATTGATAAATTCTGAATGGCGATTGAACTTTGAAGATAACTTTGGGTCAAAATGACCCATATCGGTAAAGCGCTGGTTAAGACAACAGAAAAAGGGTTTTAAATGCAGACCAGTGTTATCTGTGGCTTGGGCTGAAAATAAGGATGTTCTTTTACTCGGAGATTGGAATAATAACTATTTTGTTGACAATGAAAAAGCAAAACTAGATTCTTCATTCCATGAATGCTGTAAACACGAAAATTCCCCTGGCCTTACTCATGATTCTCGGCCAATACTTGACTATATCATTACATTGGAAATATCCTATTTTGGTTTTAAATTTTATTCAACGGAATGCCCTTTCTCTGATCATTGCATAGTATGATTATGATAGCTTCTATATATACAGGGTTTAAAGAACATTTTCGTCACGGAATTCCATGCGTTTTCCAGACTATTTTGCATAACTTTCCAGAGTATTTTAACTAATGTAGTAGCAGCAGCAAAAATGTCCGGTGGCAAATATAAGCTAAACTTTTATGACGGGAAAAAATAAATTTGAATCTTACAAATACACGTATTTATTTCCAAATAACAACTTAGCAAGTGCGATTATAAGAGTTTTCTATGTCCAAAATCTCGCATAGCAACGGAACTGTTGTCAAGGAGTAAATCCCGTTTCTCCTCGGTAACCTTCTTGCGCAGTTTCTCTGCATTTGTATCATCCTCTTCTCATTTATTTGGCTAATTCGAACCCTGAGCGCGCTCGTCGCACATACCAAATCATATCTGGAGAAATGTCGATTTCATGAACGTTTTCTAGAATTCCGAATAGCATCATAAACAAAACACATTGCTACTAGTGACTCCTATTGTAGACTCAACTAACATGTCTATATTTACGGAAAACCCACTCTCCACGCCAGGTGCTCCAAGCGTCAAAATCAGGACTTGTTTCACTACATTCCAAATATGAGAATTTTCAGTTTTAGAACCCATGTTGCTTGAGTACAACTTGTCAACTCTTCTATTGTCCACGTTGAACGTTTTCAAAGCTTGTGGATATAAATTACCCTGGGTAAATTTTTTGAATTGAGACATGGCTTGACCGAATTTGACGAATGACCACATGAGCCGAGTTGTCAATTGTCGAACTGCTTTTCACCAATGATGAAACAACAGAAGGAAAGAACAGTACATGTTGTCTCTTAGCAGCAACACAACTGGCATGCTTCTTTCAATGTATATGGCTCTTCAAAGCCTATATATATATATATATAACTTGAGTGTTTAGTTAAGGTTATTGTGAGAATAAAGAACTGAAATTAACTTATATTCAATTTTTTTCCTTATAGAGTCCTTTAGTAAAAATCTGGTGTTAAAAAATTAGCATTATATCAGAAACTAAGGGAATTAGCACTAAATTTTTTCAATAAATTGCTTTCTCTACGGTTTTAGAAAAACTTTATGGTGAACAAAGCGACCTCAATATAGCAGCCAATATTATACATTTTATGCTTTATGTTGCATTTCTTATATTTTATGTAAAATATTTGCAAATATAATCAATAAATAATCACATAGTGCTGAACATACTTTTTAATTTTTTTTTTACTTTTGTTCAGTAAATTGACTAATACAAACTAGCAGTTTACTCTTAAAAACAGACGATATGCAAAAATAAATATTTCATACAGAAGAACTCTATAAAAGAGCATATACTAAACATAGGGTGACCATCCTTTCCATGTTTTGCTCAACAAATATTCATCCGTGGCCAAGTCAATTAAACACGTAGCTTGTTCAGCTTCACTCAACAAATCATCATATTCAAAACTGGTCCTACGACTTTCTGACGAACCTTTCACAATTTTTCGTATTTCGTTAGTTATTGGTTGTTTCGTCCTAACGCATCGACTTTGTAAAAATGTGTGCAAAAATATCTTACATGGATGTACACCGCAAAACTTGAGTCTTACATTGTCTATGCGATCCTTCAAGAATGTATCACTATTTATAGATAACATCCGTGCAAATGATGCCCAATCAACCAAGCGCTCTTTCAGGAAAATCTGTAGACAATCCATTATTCTATCATGACCTTTTCGCAATGCATGGATTAGTTTGGAGAGTGTTGCATGAAACATTCCATCAAGAGTATGAGGAGCGATGATATTCTCCAATTGACAAGTCAAACGGAAAGGAACCATCTCTGGAATGGGCAATATTAGCGTAGCACTCTCAAATGCATGTCCAAAGTCTATTCCAATAAATTTGTCTAAATATTTTACATCCAGAAGCATATTTGATGTATGCCGGTCGCCAATACCAAGGAAATAATGGCAGGCGC
Source organism: Hofstenia miamia (assembly GCA_900660155.1). Classification (NCBI taxonomy): domain Eukaryota; kingdom Metazoa; phylum Xenacoelomorpha; order Acoela; family Hofsteniidae; genus Hofstenia; species Hofstenia miamia. Next base: position 528,499 of record CABFPE010000346.1, on the reverse strand, counting down.
ACAGAGTAGCGTAACTTATTACCAGTTTCTCTCGCATTAGAATGAAGCACTCATTTGAGGCAGCTGAATTTAGAATAGTATTACGTAGAAGTAACCTTCCCAACTTGTTCTGCGCAATACAAAGATTGTCGATAGATTCAGCACGTGGTGTATCTTTAATATAGAGATTCATATCTTTTACCTTACTTTGATAAAATTCAACACTCTCATTCATTTTTCTTGGGGCAGCATTTTCTAAATAACACTTCAAGGGCTCTGTATTTGGGCACCATTCAATTAAACCAAGTTGTTCAGTCATTGGTATGACATTATACGTATGATTATAACAACTCAGTTCTCTACAAGAGCTATCTTGCCCAAGTGCTTGATTCATTACAGTGAAGAGTTTGATAATGCGACTGTCTTGTCTTAAATCTTCACCAGCTTTTACTAGAAATTTATATTCATTTGCATCACTTCCAATAATAGTAATTCGTTTAGGTCTTCGCAGTGAACTCATGATCTTAATATTAGCATCAAATCCTTCAACATAAACATGATTTTCGAGGATTGGCCGACTGTTGCTGTTATATTGCCCGGGTAGTTCGATACGATAAGTATCAAGTGATGAGAAATATTCATTCATCCACGGACTATAGTCCTTCATATTTAAAAGTGCATTTGACAACGTGTAGTCTCTAATTTTCACTATAAGCTCAGTGAGCAATTTTTTAACATTATTAAATTGTTTTGTCTTCATTGCCACACCATTATCTCCCAGTAATGCTTCGAATTTACTACGAAATGTTTTTGCAAACCGCTTTCGACTCTCACTGATTTCATCAAATGGCTCCCATAATTTATCATAAAGTAACTGTGTTGATTGCTTAAATTTATCCATTTTAATAGTATCGCGATCACCCTTTAACTTTTGAAATTCATTTTTCATCCAACAATCAAGAGTGATATGGAAGCAATTAAGCCGTTCCAGTTCATCTAACCAACGTTGAATATTAGGATTACGAATTTTCTCATGTAACTGTTTTACAAACCCTTCATACTTACAAACAATACCGGATGTACTCACTGTCAAGGCATATATAAGGGCTTGTGGATAATTATCACCTATATCTTGAAGAATATCTTGAACATAAACACCTTCATCTCCAGCTAGACAAGCTACAGTTTGATCAATCCAACTTAAGAACATCCAACATGGTATAGATTTAACCTCGCTTTTGAATAAACTACCAAAATCTGGAAAATCCACCAAAAGCTGCAACAAGCGAGGCCAATGGTCTACAGGGCCGCCTTGACGTATTATAGAGCTGTCNCCTTCATACTTACAAACAATACCGGATGTACTCACTGTCAAGGCATATATAAGGGCTTGTGGATAATTATCACCTATATCTTGAAGAATATCTTGAACATAAACACCTTCATCTCCAGCTAGACAAGCTACAGTTTGATCAATCCAACTTAAGAACATCCAACATGGTATAGATTTAACCTCGCTTTTGAATAAACTACCAAAATCTGGAAAATCCACCAAAAGCTGCAACAAGCGAGGCCAATGGTCTACAGGGCCGCCTTGACGTATTATAGAGAGTGCACTACATATCATTGTCTTACAAAGCTTGTCCTGACTAACGAAATCATTATTATCTAATAATAAAAGTTTATTGCAAAGTTGAGAAAGCGATTCATTAATTTTAATAGAGTCAAAAGCTCCATCTAAGGCATTTTGATATTCATTTAAACTTGCATTTTGTAATCCATACACCCAGGTTTCCTCAGAAAGTGTTTTGCAATCGAAAAGGGTATCACTCAATAATTTATAGGTATCTGGTTTAGCACGCGATACTTCTCCGTGTGATGCGGAGGAATTAGCCAAATATTGATATGCGTTACCAATTGAATAATGTAACAATGACTTCAACTCTTCATTATCAGAAAAATCTAATTTCAGCAAGCTTTCGAGCCCGGCGCATAATTTAACAGAATTACCCTTCTGAACTTCAATGAATTCTTCAAGCCAAAAAAGGTGAAGACTTTTATTTTTATTGACATCGGAGTGAATCTCCCTCAATAAGCGCTTAGCCAAACAATTGCGATTTTGTATACGTGCAGCCGCTGCATAATCCAGCTTATATTTAACAAAATTATCATGCATTTGCTCTTGAAGATTAATACACATTGATTTCCGAGCCCAAAAAACATCATCCCAAACACGCAAATCATCCGAAAACTTGTTAAGTCTTCTGCAAAATGGATCGAAATTTTTTGAATTTTTTAAAAAATTGCACATCTCGTAGTAGCTAACTAAATCATCTAATTTATGCTTACGCATCAAAGTAAGATTAGTGTCTAGCAAATTCCAATCAGAGAAAAATGCAGTTAATCCCAACTTATTTAAGCGCTGAGCATTGTCGAAATCACCCTTTGCCAAAACAACACGCGATAATGAAAAGGCAAAGTGAGGTTCACTCAACAATTTCGGAATTTCATTTGCGAAATCTTGTGACCCATTAGACATTAAAGTCAATCGTGTATTAACTTCAACATAATGTCTCATCTGACTGGGTTCATTCGGAGTCAATAACTCTCCTAAGGCTTTCCAACTATTTAAATCGTAAAGACATTGACGCAATCCTGCATTCCAAAACAGCCTTTGTGCCTCAAAATCCAAAGATTCCGTTTCTGAAAGCAAGGTGTTGTACTCTTTGCAGGCTTCTACCAAGTCGCCGTCTGACTGCAATTGAAGAGCTTTAACAGACCGTTTGGCATACTCGCCATGACATAGCCCTTTGATAAAATCATATTTGTTAAGTTCAATGTATAGATAACATAATTCATTTAGTATTTCTTCTGAACTTTCTTTCATGTACAATGTCTCTAAACAATAAATCCCCTCTAAGTGTAAACCAGAAAGAATTGAACAACAACGAATATTGTAAAGGTCAGGCGGTATCGATAAATTGCAAGCGATTTCCAATAATGCCCAAATGAATGGTTTGTTGAATGTGGTGGTTGATTCTAAACGTAAGTTTATTATTCTCGCAAGAAAGTTCTCCCATTCGTCAGATTCATTAATGGAAAGGGATGATATGTGATCATGTATCCCAATTGCAATTTGAGAAAATACAATCCTAGAAATAATAGCATCAGTCACAGACAATGCAACTAACGGCTGAATAATGCTTTTAAAAGAAATCTGAACATCAGGCAAATCTCCCTGTCTATAAGAACGATGAAGATTTAGATAATTTTCTCTCTCAAACTTTTGAATTCGTCGTTGCTTTTCCCGAAGTTTTTCCTTATTATAATGAGCATCGATAAAATGAGAGGGATTACTGTGTTTGAAAAACTTAGTGTAAAGTCCAAACGACTTAGTAGGAGATACAAGGTGATTCTTTTTAACAACGTTTTTATAAACTGTCGGAGTACCATATGAATCTTCTGCCATCAAGGAGGATTGTGTGTACATTGTGCTAGATTGGGGAGCAGTCCAATTGAACGATTTTTCAGATGTAGACAAATTGACAGACATAGTATTACCATCTAAATTGTCACTGCTCAGAGACGAAAACTGAGTGTCTACAAATCGTGGGGTCATTGCAAAATAATGCTTACCTTCCTCAATAATTTTAAGTGGTTCAAAAAAACATTGGCCTAATGATCTATCTGTAACTGGATCATTGTAACTGTTAGAATGACTTGCTAATTCAAAAATGATGCGTGTAGTATAGTGTAAGAACATATGCTCACATTTTACATCATACATATTGGAAAATGCATATTGAAATCTAGCCTTCAATGTGTTTCCAAGCTTTAAGTCATTCGAAAAAAATTGAATTAATCTATCAACGATTTCTGTATCTTTATCGACCAATCCCATTAACAACCGATATCTTATTCTGTTCTCAAAAATGGGACAATGTTCAAATATCCACATGTATATTTCGTACAACTTCAATCTAAAATCAGAACTGTGATGAGACAAGACTGCATCTAAATCGTTAAACATATCACTGAATAAGTGGATTTCAACATGTGGCAAAAACGCTTCCAACATTTCGAGAATTTCGAAACAAATCAAATCATTATTAGCTCTGACAAGATTTAGTAGACCCTTACTCTTTAAGTCTCTAAGTATGTCACTTGAGCGTTGTGAAGCATGCAAACGTAAGAACTTCAAGGCAAAAAACTTATGTTCCCCATGAATGTTAGCAAAAATACTCAAAACTTTAGTGACATATTCATCTCCGAATTGTGGACACCTCTCGGATATCTTACAAATACATGTAACAAACTGATATGTAGAATCAATAGACGACAACTTTTGAATTTCGCGATTTACGATAGTATGGATGGTTTTAAAAGTTGCAGTATCCTTGCTGCAATGGTGTTTTAAGACCATCCCGAAAAGTTCGGCCACAGGTTGATAAACATTTCTCTTCTTTGATGTAATTAATTTACCAAATGCAGAATAATAATCATCGTAATTACATACATTGCTTAAGCAAATCCTATTGGTGAACAAAGCTGCAAAAGTTTGTACGGATGTTATCTGCTCAAGAATGTTGGATGATTTGGCGAGAGTTAAAATTGTGTCAAATGGAATATTAATTGAATCTTTAAATTTTTCTAGCATTAACTTAATGAGCTGAAAATTATTGCGAAATATGCGTGATTCTGGTGCTGGGGCGTTAACTATTAACAAATCAAATAATATCGATAAAGATCGCTCTTCAGTTTTTTCAATCTTAAAATCCGACCATTGAAATATCATTGAGATAAACTCCACAACAATTGCCGAGGTGCTCTTAATGAAATTTATATGAGAAATTAAAACATTAACTATAGGTAGAATCAAGAATCTTGAAAAAGGCGCCAGTTGCTCATGAAGAGAACAAAATACTTTGAGTATCAGTAACTTGAGATTTAAATGCGTAGTCGAACAATTAAGTCGTTCTACTAAAAGTTCCAGCCATCGTGGGTAAGGATCGGATGAAAACTGTATTAACAGATGGGACAAAGCGTCTACCAAAACTAAAAAACAGTCATGACTTCCTAAGTCGTCCATGCTGATTTCAACTTTTGTTTCAATGTCTTCGGTTTGAACGGGTTGAGAATCCGTCAGATCGAAAGCAGTAGTCTCATAACGTAGACTGCTATCCCTTAAGTATTGAGAAGAGAGATATGACAGTTGAGTTTCCGTAGACGTATGTGTTCGAAAGTGACTGCGCAATGAGACGATCGTTTTCCGAATTTCTCCACTTTTGTTAGTGTCGAATGGAAATTTTAGAACCTTGTTAGGATTCACTAAACGATTTAAATTAGCAAACTTTCTACTGAAAATAAAACTTTCAAAGTACTTCAACTCGTTTAAACACTTGCTGACTGTAAAAATAATACAGTTGTAAGCAGCGCACACTAATTGCCTCATATCTTCTGAAGCATCACTGTCAGGACTAATGATAGCACGACAAGATTCAATAATAGCCTTTGCTAAAGATCTTCCATTCGATATACTTATAGATGCAAAAACAGAATTCAAATAGCATTCCATTGGATGTAGTTCTTCTTTCGGCAGACGATTCATGGCAACACATAGAATTTGAAAAGAAATTTTCCGCATGATAATCTCTCCAACACTGACATTCAGATTCGTTTTGCAAGAATTGATTAAAGTAAGTAATGACTCCAAATGCGCGCCAATAGTCGCTTTTAAAGTCTCTAAGTTGCAAACGTTGAGAAGTGGACACAGAAACTTCTCACAAATGTTCTCTTTTAAATGGTAAGCAAGACTTTGGTTCTTAAAAATGTAACCAAAACAAGTTTCAATTAGTAGAGACATTTTATTGTTGAATTGTATTTTACCTTCAAGTGACTTCAAAGTTCTTTCAATTTCAGCATCCATCACATGCTGCTTTTCTTTGACGGCGGTTTTCATAATGACCTCAAAAATACTACTTTCACAACATTTTCCAAAAGCTGATAACATTGAACGATAGACTTGACAGTATTCTTCCATTTGTGGGGAGGCTGCAATAAGCTCGGATGATAACACAGAAAATTTCGAAGTCAGCAGATCATCTAATGGATCTTTTAATTTCAACATGAAAATATTAAGGTCATCGAATCCTTCAGCCTCAGATTTTGTAAGCAAATAGTAAAACTTAAACACTTCATCAGGTATTGCCAATGAGTGTTTTAGCTCAAATGGTGTTTTAAACGTTTTATCATCAACATCCATTTTAACTTTAGGCTTTAGGTTAATATCATGTAGTACATTGGAAAGAGAATTGATCTCGGAACTAGTAAACTTATTATAAAACACTTTTATTGCCCTAATAACTGCCTCCGTAAAATAAACATTGGCTTCTGACACCATTTCGACACATTTTTTTAAAAGTTGATAAATACTAGCTTCTGATCCAAGAATAGACGGAATCAGGCGCATTTTACAAGGCTGACATAAGATATCATATCTTGAAAAACTTTCAGTGCTATAGCATGTTAATGTTTCTTGAATAGAAGCAATAACTTCAGGGTCTCTTGAAGTAAGAAGTGCCTGAAAAAGAGACCACAAAATCTGAATTACGTAAGTACTAAATACTTCATCACTGCTTGCAAAAATCTTATGACAAGACCTTAACGTCAAGCAAATTCCTAGTTGCTTAGAAGAACTAGGATAAAGCAAGAGCGAACAAAGCCTCTTTACAACCGTTCGCAGGCCATTTGAATTCTTTTTTAAGCATACTAAGATATAACTTTTGAAAGACTTTGCAGCAAATTGGCGAAGATTTGGAAGATGTGGGTCGACAGCCGCAGACAATAGTTGTTCAAGTAAAACGGAAGTTTCGTCTGAAGAAGGCTGAGGAGCAAGCCAATTGATCAACTGCGTAACTAACGAACTAAATAATTTTACAATTACCAAATCGATTTCACACGCAAGTTTAAAAACACAAGTTAAAGTGTCTCTGAGTATATTAACCGGATCGCGGGGGAGACCAATTAATATTATTGCATGCAACACCTCGCAAGCTGTAACTCTTTCCCTTCTGGATTCACTAAATCTACATAAATCAATGACACGTGGCAAAATTTTGTGGACAGGAAATCGCAAGCTCATATCGGGGAAATTAATGTTGAGGAAAAACTTGGAATTGCAACCTCGTAGAGCATTTTCTTCAACAATGCAATCACGTTGATCATTACTTCCAAGCCAGAAAGCAACCTTTTCACTATTTGTATCAGGCAAGCTTGATTCAAGATGCTTAGGTTTCATTACTCTACGCTTGCTCTTTGACGCTGCCTTTACTTCAGTAAACTCTATTTGATTTCGTAATTTCCCACCCAAATAAAAATTCAAGCAAGGAATTGACTCTTGCGGAATTTGATTTAAGGAATTGATAGCTATATCCGCTAAAGCTGAGTGACTTTTTCCAAGATTCAAAGCTAAATTAAACACAGAATCAAGAGAACAAATTTCACTTGGCATGGAAAATAGACATTGAATGGCAGCGACCTGAGTTTCATCCAAAAGACCATGAGATAAATTTGATAAATAATTAGCATAGCTTCTAATTTCATCTGCATCACAAGTAATTTTAAGCGAGTTCATTATTGTCAAACACTTGGAAAGCAACTTATACCAACCACTAATTAGTGGATTTTCTCTTGAACCTGCTATAAACGTGTGTAAAAGTTGTGGAATCCAAAACTCCAAGCATTTTTGAGAGAACATTTCCAATAAATCATTGAACAACCCACAGAAATTCACAAATAAATTTATATCACCAGATGAATCAGGCTCATATTTGTCATCACAGCCAAAATCAGATTTGCAATTAAGCTTTAAGTTAAGAATAGAGATCAGACTCAGGAATACTTCAATTATTTCATTGGAGATTAATAACAGATTTGCATAGTCCGCACTTGGAGCAAGCAAAAACTTCCAGATAGGCAAATAATTGACATACGTTGTCTCAGAATCAGCGAATTCATTCTGGAAAACAGCAACTGCTGAGTGAGAAACACATAAAGTTAAAATATTTTTAATGTAGCGCTTAATGCATTCATTGAAACCTTGAGCTTCGCAGATCTTTAATAACAATGATTTGGTACATCGAGATGTTCTACCTTGATTGAGAGGGGATTGTGAGGGAAACTGTTGCCATAAGTGTTGACAGTAACCGAACAATTCATTGACTTGAAAGTCTGAATTAAGTTGGATATGTTTAAGAAATTTGGATATGGATAAAATTAAAACGGTTAAATATTGTGCTGGGTGATCAACGCTGTCGAGAGTACTGCACATATAATCACATTTGTTACAAAGCATGCGAAAAATAACATCGGCGTCTTTAGGATCTAAAGTTGCAGAAGCACAAAGCTCGCCAATAGCTTCGGCAGCGCACGCAAACTGCTTAGTGGACGTCTGCGGATTGCGTAACACTTTCTTCAATTCACTAATAAAAAATTTAACAATTTCTGGATCCTCTAAATTAGATGAAGTAACGGTGCTTACTAACGCACTCAAAGCTAAATTCCCGAAATGTTGCAAATCTCTATTGTTTTGAGTCAGCCAGAAGGTGAATCTAGAACAGAGTTCACGGTAGACTTTCTTGATCTGCTCGATAAATAGCACAGAATGAAAAGAGAATAGTTCTAAACAAGAAATTGTTTTACAATATTATATATATATATAAATAGGTTACAACTGAAAACAATGATATGTAATATGCAAATATCAGCGGTATATTTATAAATGGAATAAAGAAATATGGAAATAGAGGATGTTTATTTAAAAATAGAAAACAATTAATATTTACAATAAATGGACACACTTTAGATCAGACCATATGCAGGATTTTTTGATGTGGATGGAAGACATCTCAGTTATAATCAAGATGAGTAATCAATACTTGGCAGAGCCCTTAACAAACTTTCAAAATATTGAAAAATGAGCTTTTAAATGCATCTTACGATCTTAGTTCTTAATTTTTTTTTAAAATAATTTACATTTAACTAAAAAAATTTAAAAACTGAAGGGGCATTTCCCCTTGCCCCATAAATACAGCACTACTTAAGACATATTTAATCGTATTTACAACAATCATATAAGTTCAATCATAATTTTTGAAACGAGGATAAGATATATAGTAAAAGCAAAATATATTTTTGAATTGATTGTTCAATGCAGAACTTTTGTGAATGATAGGCAGATTCTCAAATTTGACAATACAATAGTTTCCTCTGAAGTTTGACACATGACTGAGTATAAGGGGAAACGAAAGTAACGAAAGTACAGTCCCTTTATTCGGAAGACTAAAAAAAAGTGAAATATAATCTTATTGAATTCGGACATTAAATATATTTTCTCAAAATGCTATACAACTCAGCATTCCCATTCAACAACGCTCGTAATAAATCAGGAAATTTATAACTGGTACACAAAATTTGATTCTGATTGCAAATATTAATTTATGATGCTTAGAGGGCACCGATACAAAATTTCGAAGCCTTCAGGAAGATTTTGAATACCACTCGGATTTTCAACTTTTAAAAACTTGGTGTCATTTCCATCAAGTTAACTTAACCTACTTGGCATCTCTTAATTTGCTTGTAACGCTGAAAAAATTCCTCATAATAACAATATTATCGTTCTGGATAGGTGTTAATGTATTGATCGTGGTTCATATAGTTTACAAACAAAATATATCCCTTAACTACAATAAACTGTTGAAATCATATATTCACGTTCAGAAGTTGATTGCATTTTAGAATAAAAGTTCTTGGAAAGTACATTAAAGAACTAACCTAATCCAGCCCGTATAACATCATATCGTGCCTGGCTGTCTTTAAGCTCAGGATTAAAAGTCTTCGCTAAAAGATTGAATAGCTTCAGTGTTGATGATTCATCCAGAATTTCGGGAAATGATGAAAGAATTCCAGACACGCATCTTATTAGTCCATTAACCAATGTGGCTTCAAACTTCGCAATAGACTTTCCAGTTAAGCTAAACTATATATATATTAGAGTGTGAACATTAATCGCTTTCATTTGTATCAAGGCTTATTTTACCACAAATTGTAATATATATATATATATATATATATATATATATAATAATTTGCCAATTGAAATAAGAATATATGTGCCGAATAGAGAAAAAGGTTTATTACACCTTGGGTGGAATAGCGAACTGGAATTTATTGCTAAAATTGGTCAATTATATGACAGGCTTCATTCTAAGATTATTTATAGAATTTCAAAAATGAAACAATCCGAATTTTTTGCAATTTTGCATATTCGATATTGTTCCGAAAATTTGCAATAAAACCTGGAACTACAACGATATAAAGTTAAACTATTCTCTACAGTACCTAACCCTATGAATACGGAATCGCTGAAAAAAGCTAATGGCCTACAAGAATGCTGTTTTTGAAAATATGAAAGCAGCTACAAGTGGAGGCATTCCAATTCAAAATTTTCAACATCTTGATGAGGCTCTCATTTGAAATCAACATGTACCTATCTGAAGAGTTTCTCAATTGATCCATTCAAGTGATTTTTGGAAGGATAATCCAACCACTTTCAATCTATTGTGTTTGGCAGCAAGATGCATTCCACCTGCACAGATGACAAATTCTTCTTCAGAGAGAACTAGAACTGTGAGCTCCTACATCACCAACGACTTATGATGACATTCTTTAAGGATGACAACTCGAAATAGCTATTTGCTAAAATAAATAGTACTTCTTCAGTTCCAGTTTGTAAACTTTTTGTTTGCTTTGTTTATTGTATTCAATTTTTAGCCGCTTTCAGTTTTTGATATCATTCATTAGCCAAAGAATGTTTCTTGAAAATTCTTATCCGTGAATTCTGATGTTTGAAATTCGTATTCAAATTCAACTTTGAAACCATTGATTCGCGTGGACAAAAACTACTGGATATTGCAATTTATAAATTTAAGTCAATATTTTTGAAATTAATGCATTATTACAGAAAACTTAACTCTCAGAATTCAGAAAGCGTATATTTTAACCTGAAATACCAAATTGCGAAGGAATATTATCACTATTTAAATCATTGAAACTTAATTGCGCCAGCTAAAAGGTGACGTGTCCAAACATTCTGCATCAATTTTCGTAGTATATACAATCATACTAGCATATTTACGTAAATGATCAAACATTAATATCATGATTTACATGAAGTGTCACTACAATACCATGTACACAATACTTAGATGCTAGAGACATGTGGGACTAGGACGAGTTGTTTATTAATTACACCACGATTTAAGCGAATTAAGTGAAAAATCAACAAATTATTTACTTAAGTTGATATTCTAATTGAGAAAATGACATTCTATAAACTTCCCGATGCACTTCCTCACATTGCTTAGGATAACATTCGCATAAGACACCAAGTAATGCAAACATTTCCTGCTTAGTGCCGATTGGAATCCTTTGAGCAACCTCGCGCTTAAGGTGCTTACACCAATCAACGATTTCCGAGTGCACATCTTTATCTTTGCATATCTAAATATTTTGACAAGTAAAATTTATGAAAAATTGGTTTTAAAATGTTTATAAGTTTTCCACAATTTGAATAATTTGCACTCAATTATCCGAACTGAAATGCGTGGATGTCGGGAACTTCCAACTACCGGTACGTATTTCAAATGCTAAATTTTCAAAAAATATCTTCATAGCTGAAGATGAAAATCGATACATTAGAAAGTGCACCTGATTTTTAGATATCGTCAGCTTCAAAGTATATTTTCTGTTTGGAATCAGGACAACTGCACAACGAATACGGTAATAGTTTCGGATGAAAAGGAAATACAAAACCGACCACAATCAGAATTAATAAAGCCTACGTTTCATGCTTTGTTCTGATTATTTTTATTAATGTAAAACATTTGCCTGTAGACAATATATTCTCAAAGACCAAATTAGTCAAGATAGTCGGTCATAAAGTTGATCCTATCAATTAACCCTACATCACCGCTGTTCATTACCCTTTTGATCGAACCAGAATGAATTATCTTTAAATTCCGCCAAGTTGCGACTCAAAACTTCAATTAAGTGCTACTATCAAACCTGAATGAATAGCAACGAAATAATATTAAGGCCTAAAACATCAAAAACAAATTAGAAGTTCAACTGAACTGAAAATAAATTTAACAAAGTTATTCCGGTTTTCGAAGATTGATCAATTTTGTGCGAAGGTGATATAATGAATATTTGCCAAAAAATTTAATTCCTTCCTAGAAAAAAAGCTAATTTAACAAACAAGATATTTAAAAGGTTCTTTCTAAGAAATGCCTTTACATGTTAAATTATATAAATTCGAGTTAAATGTTGTAGTATACTGCTAATTAATGATGACGAAAAGCGATACACGGAATTCGATGTAAAAAATGTACAGAATCTAAACAAAAAGTATTAGTATAAATGATAGTAAATTAATAATTTTAAACACCTTAACGAAATGCTGAAGACGTAGTAGCAATCTGCGAGCAATGTTAGCAGGTAATTGATAGTGCAAATAACCAAAAAACCTTTCGAGAAATATGCCTGCATAGTTAGTGATTTGAACTGTGTAAGTGAGCTGCCAGTGTTCAACCAGGTCGAGTATAGTGATTAGACAAGGAGAATAATTTTTAGGATCTTTAATAAAGTACTGCATCCAAAAGAAAATCACATCTTTTGAAAATATTTGCTTTGCTGTAGCAGCGCATATCTCGTTGTCCAAATACTCCAGGTTGATGAGTTCCTTAATCGTGAGCAGGCATTCGTCGGGAAGATGTAATCTTTCATTAATATTGGATATCTTGTCAGAGATGGTAGACAAATCCATTCCCGAAATGGAGAGAAGAGTACAATTTTATAAAGACTACTTGGTTATAACTGAAATTTAAAATCGAGTAAAGTTATGTCTGTAATCACAATATTCTCATAACATACAATGAATTTTGCGAAATATCCATTATCTGATTCTCCCAATAATATGATTCCAAATTAGATAATAAGGGGATTCAAATGATATAAATGATGTCTACTGAATAAAGAAATAAATAACTAATGTAGAGAAATGGGTATATTTTAACCCAATTATGGCTATATTTAAAATTTACAATGCTATTTACAAATAAATACACTATCTAAATTTAAATAAATTTACAGATCAAAATGGACAGCACAATATTACAGCACTTGGAATCAATAAAATTTAAAGCTATTCGAATAAATTAAGTTTTTTGGGCCTAATAAGAACTGCATCGTTTTTATACGAAACATAAACCACTTTATTTTTGGCAGCAGAAATTTTAATAACAAAACACAGGTTGAGATACATTAGAGCAAAGGCTATTGGAATCCAGCAAGCAAGCCATATAATACCTCGGATCTGTTCTCCATCATAGTAACCCCAATCGCACGTCCACCAAAGACAAGGCACAAAGTGCAGCCAGAACGTAAAGAGGAAGCCGATTACAGGGAAGAAAAAAAAGGATGCGAAATGAAAAGGTTTTCTATCAAGTTCGATTCTTTCAAAATTGTCTATCTAAATAGAGAGATTTTAAACATTTCACCATAAAGTTGGGGTCACAAGAAAATTGTACTACAAAACCGGATCGTCAACCGAGTGGTTTTAAACTGAAATGTTGTTTGCACTCTTATTAAAAAATCACGTTTTATGTTTAGATTTGTTTTATATTGATGACATAACATATAAATTCCGAGCTAGGGTATCCCTAAGTATGATAGAAAATACTGATATTTATTATATTCACACTGGGCTTTCGATGGATCCTCAGGTTAATTTGGCGCTCTGGGACTCTTCCTCTCTCCCCATGCATCGCTAAAACTAAATATATATTTGCATGAAACCTTGCCCAAAGCTTGAACACCATGAAGCAAATTGAAATTCATCATTTAATTGTGATTACGTAATTAAAATGTTGCTGACATCAGCATTTTTACAAAAATGTCAATAGACTGTGAATTACCAAGTGTTGTGGACTATTCTTTTAGATCGTTATAGGCTTATTATTGTACTATTTTATGATATATTTACTTTTTTGACCCGAAAAAATGCAAGCTAGAGTAAACCAGTATGTAAAAAAGAGTCAAATTTAACAAGCTTCAATGCTTTCTTTTTCGTAAATTTTTATTCTTTAAAAAAGACTTTAAACGCAAACTAAAAAAGTATTTTTAATTAATAATGACAAAACACACTACAAAAAGCTCATTATTTGTTTTAGGAAGAAATTAGTCCGAATAAACCTAAAATTCTTGATTGTTAGGTGGGACACAATTGGAGAACATTTCATGTAGAAAAACAGTAGTTCATTTATATTTTGAGAAAATCAAATTTTGTAACTAACCTTTATTACAAAAAATCAATTTTAAAAAACTCAGACATTTAATTATTGGCCCGAGTTATATCATCAAACGCTTCATAAAAAGCAATGCTGCATTAATATATTGATATGATGTATGAATAAACAATAAAATGAATTAATTCAAAAAGATTATACATCTAAAACATTAACAATTGTTTACTTTTACAAATTGAAGAATTGTTGGTGTTTTATGAATGATAAGAAATCACTCTGACATGTTTTTCTAAAATATCTCACACATGACCCACTGTTAAAATCAATGCAGCTATATAAAACTGGGGTATTCATTCATGCCAAACTTTGAATGAAATAGATTTTGGAGGAATCTGAAGAAATCGTGTAATAACTAAACTCTAACATACTGTAAAACAAATTCTCAAATAGTTATTGATTAATAAAATACCTTAAAAGCTTGTTCCGCAATAATAAATCTTGAACTAACAACGCTACATTGAGCATCGGCTACCACCAAAATGCTCCAGCCATATGGGACTACCCCAAACCACCGCTTATATGAAGTTAAGATTTTCTCATCAGAGTATAGATCTGTATACATTTTTATTCGACTGGCTGACAAATAATGCACAAACAAACAATAGAGAGTAAATATGAAAAACACAATAACGTCGAAGACTAAAGCTCCAATGCGGTATTGGTTCCACTCGACAAAGTTCAAAGGTGCCAATACAGGATTTTTGGTGGTGGTATTCATTACTAAAGAGAAAATCCATGTTAAATGTATACGAGTCTACTAGCGAGTATCCAATGATGCTGATATTAGTAAAAACCAGGAATTTGGGGTTAGGAATAGGAATTTGACAACCCTTTGAGACCCGAATTGCATACCCTAAAGCATCCGTACACAAAAACTACCCGAAATTAAAGAGAAATACATATGTATGACATATTGGACATTAAAGAAATTTCAATCTGAATGTTGTAGCTGTACCCACAAATTGCAATCATGCACCCATGAATATTCCTACACTTATAAACTTTAATGACGTTAAAGTAAGAATAAAAATTTAATCGAATTCCGGACTAAGATTCCATTTATATAGAATTATTCAGCCTACTTTATACAGTAGGCGAAACATGATTGCATTTTTTAAAATATTTCCTATAATTTTTGCAAAAACATGCATTGTTTTCATAACTAAAAGGAGAGTGCGCTATTTCTGTAAATGTTTTCGATGCCTTAGAATAAATATTAACAAAGAAATAAACATAAAAACATGAAAATCTATTGTTTATTTATAATTTGTTATACATGATATCATTTTGACAAATGGTGAAACACTACATGTAAATGTGGCATTACTTATATATTGACTTAGGAAATGCTTTTATGTCATGATGAAAACCACTAACTTTAAGATCCATCTTTACCAAATTTCAATGTTTGACATTTGCCAATAATAAGTCATTAATAACTTTATGAATATTTGGGCTTAAGCGTTCCTTCATTCAAATTTCAAAAAATTAAATAGAATATTAAAAAATCATAAACAAATACATTGAAATTTTCATATAGGTATTAACAATTGTTTGCCTAAATTTAAAATTTGACATTGTGAGCACAAAAACATCTGCTTACTAATACGAAAAACGGGGTTCCTACATTGCGAGAATAATCGCTAAAAACACAATATCATAATGAATCCCAGACATACTAATCCTTGAAAAAATGTTAAATTCTGAAATCCCATTGTATTATTTAGAATACAAATATAATTAACAAATGCATTAATAAAAGGAAAATAGAAAATTATAATAAGGAAATTAGTAATGCCCGATAGCATATATATCCAATAAGTACATCAAATCACAACTCATCTTAACACAATTAAGAAAACAATTCATGGATGAAAAAATTAAACTTTTACCATTAAAATACGATGGATATTCAAATCACATACTAGTAGGGTTCGCCGGTACGGTACACCGCAAAAAAACCGAAAACGCGGTTTTCACTCAAAACCGAGACCGAACCAGGAAAAAAACTAAAACTTGATTGAAAACGTAATTTAGTGAAACGACAATATATTAAAAAAGGCATTTTTCTCTTAAATAACTTTTAACTAATACCGAAGGTAGTTAGATAAAAAACCGAAACCTCCGTTTTGGGGTGTAAAAAACCAAAACCGAACTCATTTTTGGAAAGGGAAGAGCACTACTATCTAGTAAGAAAAGATTTTGATAACGTAGTTGAGATCCTAAAATCAAACATGTATCATGAAAAGTTGCATGCCGTAAATCCTTGTGTATAAGCTGCATCTGTAAACCCAAAATTGTGCATAAAACTTTGTGATGCGGCTTACGCAAGGAGTCTAAAAAATTGTAGTTATAAACGTCTCATTGTATGTGGGGTTACGGTACCTCTTAGAATGCGCAAAAGCTGAAAATAATTTATCCAACAATAATGCACTAACAAATATTAAGCACCTGCGACTAGGTTAAATTAAATTTGCTAAATGAATGAAAAATGCATCTGGGAGAAAATTCGCGGGGCATGGCTGATGCGGACTATATGTTGTAGTGGCTCATACACGAGGATATATGGTATGAAATATGATACGCTAGGTAATATGGAAATCGAAATTTTGCATTCTATTCCTTTTAAAATGATACAGAATGTTTTAACTGAGGTGAACTATCCCAGCTAAATTCAAGCAGCAAAACACCTATTTGAATGAAAAAATTGTTAAGTTCGTGGGACTAAAAAACTTTCAAAATGCTCGTCTAATATCACTACACATAAAATTTATTTATAAAAATACTACACAACCATAAAAAATAAAATCAAAAACATAAGTGAATTGGTGGAGGATTATAAGGTATACAACCGAGCGAAAATGATTCTCCCTGGTAAACTTTTAACTCCGCATCTGATAGACTATCAGACAGTGAATAAGTGTTCTCGTGAATGTTTTCGTAAAGCTTAGTTTTTCCAAAAAGTCCACCACTCCCTTCTGTAAGTAAAACTATAGAATCAGTTAACTCATGATCTTTTCGAAACGACAATGCACAATCAATGGAAGATAACTTTTCCTTAAGATTAGCTAATACTTGAGGAAATTTAGACTTCATTTCATTCCGTTCTTTTGAGTTTTCAGCAATAATGTTGTCAGTAGGCTTAAGGGGAACAATTGATTCAGATACTCTCAAAGTTTCAGGTTCTCCATTAGATTTTAAAATTTCAGAAGAGGTAGGGGGATTTAACGTTGGCTGACTCTGAGAACCATCAGTGCTTTGTTCTTTATCTGGAATTTCCTCCATGTCAACAGTATTGCTTAAACTTGGAGGCAAGTCTGAACCCTGTTTGAAAACTCTAATACTAAATTGATTTGATGATTGAATATTTCCAACATTTCCAAAAGGGGATTGCTGAAGTGGAGTCTGCGAAGAGCCAAAAATGCTTGATTGCTGAGAGGATCCAAAAATTGGTCCTCCAAAAACTCGCTGAGTTTCAGTAAAGTCACTGGAACTGAAATTACCGAATGGAGAAGAATTGCTTACAAAATTTGAAGATTGTGTATTTCCGAATGGAGATGGTTGAGAAGATCCAAAAACATGTGCTTCTGGTTTATGAAAACTAGTAATTTTATCCAATGGGCTTGATAAGTTCCTAGAAGGTGGAGGTTTATGGGATGTGAACTGTTTATTGGAATCTTGATTCGAAAGAACAGCGAATTTATTTTGCACCGGGGGAGCGTTTGAATTAGTAGAGGACAGCTTACTCAAAGGAGACTGATAGGAACCTGAGGAGCCTCCAGTAGAATGTGAATTTTTGCAACTGTTTCCAAAACGACAATTTCCTTGTTGAAAATAACGGCATATAGCCATCTACTGGCCTTATCTAAACATCCAATTAAAGTTAATACAGAAAATATATAAATTAATGAAAAACTTTCAATAGTAAAAACATTATGAATTGCACAAATGTTATATTTTAAAGCATTGATGCATGAACTTCATGCTTCTATAGTATAAACTGACATTAGTTGACAATAAGACTACGTGAAAAAAAATAAAATTAGCATCATATATATATATATATATATATATACATATATATACAGTATATATATAATTAAAATATTAAATTCTGTTAAGAATATAGTTGTAAGTTGTAAATGCCTTAAATTTAACTGTTTTAAGTTAAATCAATTTGTAAGGCTGAAACTTAAAATCCTATTAGTTTGCATTGAAATACATGTCTTATATCACAAAGAGGATGAAAATGTTTTAAAGGTAAAAAAGTAATAAGGAACTAATAGGAAAAACAGAATACCATTTTAATCCATGAACTAAACCGATATGATTTTTACAGCATGACCGAAAAAAAAGTACTAATTGTAATATCAGGCTTAACAGAAATAGTAGAACAGTAAAACTGATTAACATTACATAACAGGAATATTTATCGATTTCTATTATGTTAGTGCGATTTAAGCTTAACCCTTCTAGCCCAGTAAGCACATATGTAGCCGGTTTCTATGAGTCTGAGAAGCCCACATTTATGGACAAAACAAATATTGAAATTTATTCAATTTCTATGAAGTACGGAATCATAAGTAGTAAGTTACATTGATAAATGGGTAGAGGGATAGTTGAAGATTAGTTCCATGCATTGTACACCAAGTTTTATCATTTGCTGATGATACCAGCACACTTTTGATTGACATTTCTCATCATATTTTGGCTAATTATGGCAAATAGACAGAAATTTACCGCAAATTATGTCGACAAACAGCACAAATAAAATGGTACACAGCATAATATTATACATATTAAACAACTATGAACGTCTGCCATTTCTATTCAACAAAAAACGTGATTTTAATCACATTTTTGTGATCATAAAAAGTTTTTTTTAATTTTGGATCAACAATAAAAAAGTTATCATATCATGCCGAATTATGATGCGATTGGAACGATTTTTGATTCAAGATCATTGAAAGTAGCTAATTGGATCCAAGAACCCTATTGTGGAAATGTGGTTTTTGAGCACTCATTTTCCTTGATTTCGTGAAAATGGGTATCTGCACTTTCTAATTTCGGGTTTGGAGCAGGGTTGCCAAAAGGCAATTGCGGATCAAGAGAGCAATATTTTTGGTAAGCTAATGAATTCATTGAAAAACTTTACACATACTAAAGATGTAAGAAATTAAGAACTCTAAGCAAAACTAAACAAAAGTATAAATTTTATTTGATAATAACTTTCACTTTTTTTCTGTATTTTTCGCGGGATTTTTTCATGCGCTTGGTTCTGTCTTTATCGGGTTCGAATGGTGATAAAATATTGCGCTTAATAAGTCCATGGATACGATCTTTGAAAAGATTGCCTTCTGGATGAACTTGTCTAAATACATTCTCTTAACAGTGTAAACTTTAATTAACTGCTTAAAATCAATACATAATAACAATTCGTTGGATTTACAAGAAATAATATTGTAGAAATAAAAGTTCTAAAATTTTCATTAAACAATTGGTAAAAAAATTGGATAAACTCAAGCTGCAAATTTTAGTGTTAGATAGAACCAAAAACTGTAAAGATGTTATAATAAAACAGTAACACATTCCCCGTATATTTCACGTCAACGTTCATGTGCGGCGTCATCAATTTAACTGCGTTTTGGTTACCCAAAAATTACCAAATCGATTAAAGCAATTAACTTAATTTCTAAAAAGCGTCCGACGAAAGCACAAATTCACACACTATGCCAACATACTCTAAACAGATATATACCAAAAATTTCCAGAAAGCCCCAAGTACAACTAAATTGGGCTATCATAGTGACAGTAATGAATCATAGCTTCAATAATAATCCAGAAAAATCTCAAAATTATTTCTACATCCACAATGTTTTATCTATATAACGATGTTTTCTAAAGAAATTAACAACACTTTCCCATAAAACACAAATGATTTTCCTAATTAATCAATAAAAAAACAAAAGAACACATATAATTGAACCAATTATGTGTAAGACGCGAATAATGAAAACCTCATTTAACAAACAAATAGATTAAAAAAATTAAAATTGATATTAAAAAACACTTTAGCACGTGTAATATAAAATAACTGTAATGGCGAAGTAATAAATTTTACAGTTCTGATTGATAGAAACTAACATTGACTCATTTAATATTATTACTATATTTATACATTCTTTGTTTTATTTTTTGGTTCATATTTTTTGAGCCTTTCAGAATTGTTACCAGTATCTTTTTTATTGTTCACGCAATACAGATTTTTCTTCTTCTAAAATGTCTATTTTTACACGTCTAACTGAAATTACAAGAAAAATACCAAACCGAGTAACAAAATACAGCAAAGAATGTGATGGAAAGCAAGC
Source organism: Hofstenia miamia (assembly GCA_900660155.1). Taxonomy (NCBI): domain Eukaryota; kingdom Metazoa; phylum Xenacoelomorpha; order Acoela; family Hofsteniidae; genus Hofstenia; species Hofstenia miamia. Next base: position 507,729 of record CABFPE010000346.1, on the reverse strand, counting down.
AATGTGTTTTGATTGCTTTAATGAAAAAAATTTCTAGTCTGTTTGAAATTTATGGTGATTTCTTGGAATGTATGTAGAGTTCAAAATCTGTAGTATAGTTGGTTTTGTACGGTAAACAGCTAAACTATTACAATGTGTTTGAATAAATTAGTTAAAGATTGAAAGTATTCAAGCACAACTACTTGCATTTCGTTGTCCTTATTCGTCACTCATCAACCATTTAATATAACTGTTGAAATTGAAGTGAGGTGGACAGGGTTGCTGTATGAATATAAATTAATAATTTTGCCTTAAAATATAACAATCCATTTTGGTGAAAAACGATGCAGGGTATTAGTATTTAATGATTTCAAATTAATACACCTGATACTCCAAATATTATTTGTTCTCAAATCATAATTATATTACATTGATGTGCATTTTGTGGACAAAATAGAGAAATGTCTTACAAGAGGATGATAAATGCAACTGCCACATAGGGTCATATCATAGACCTCGAGGTAATATTTTGTATGTCGTAGTTTCTTTTTACAAAAAATGGTGGCGTCAATATAGAGTTTTATCTTATGTGAAAAACAAGCCCAGAAGCATCTACTTTTACTAATGGTCAATTAGAAAACACACATAGTATCATTATATGTCATTAGACATGTGTCAAGCATTGCCTCGTAAAACTGTTTCTGCTTAATAACAATATGATATTGATTATGCATTTCTGTGGGAATACCCACTTTGGAACTAGCAAAATCTCTGTGAAAAGGGAAGAAAAATTCCCATGTCATTGTATCGAAATGACGAATGATTAAAAAATCAAATTGGCTATAAACAATAATTGTAATTTTTTACTAATCAATAGTTAAACATGTAAGTATAGATAAATACCTGAGTGAAGACGTTAGATTATCCGACAAAGCAACGTCAACGCGTTTTTCGTGAAACTTGTACTTGCCAATTTTCTTTACTCTCAAAGGATCATTCTTTATTGCTGATTTCTTTTCTTGCCTCTCTTTCAGTCGACTAACTCGTTTTCTGAAACGCTTCAAGATGCCTTTTATTTGATAAACCTATAATATTAGTAATTGATAATGATATAAAATTCCAAATTCAACCAACCTATGATATATATATATATATATATATATATATATAACATTATTTATGAAGAATCTGTGACTAAGAATATGGGAGTTTGTGGGTTACACTTTCCTCCAGATGCACCAAAACGAAAAGTCGAGGTAGTTCAATTTTATTAATTTCGCGTTTCAATTGACCCTACCCGCTGCCCCCCTGCCAATGATATTTAATTTAACCAAAACTTTTCATTAAATTTCTTATATTTCAAATATCATTGTAATTGATTCTAAACACTTTAGATAAATTGTTAATTATTCGATATACAATTATATTTATTATAATTAAAGAAAATTTCCGCCAAAATTTCTGAAATAATATTAATAATAATAATGAGTTTTACTTCCAATAGTGATAACAAAAAAATCAGCATAAAAAACTGCAAAATTAAAACGAAAAATTGAAATAATTGCTCGGTTCTCTAAATATTATCACCAAATGGAATTATCAATCGGTAATGAATGACTTCTATTTAGGTCCAATTGTTCCTCCGTCACTTTTTACCAACGAAGTTTTGCATCCCGACACCTCTCAGAAATCCAAGACCAGCAACTACTAAGTCCTTGAGCAATGTCCGTTGTTGTGAACCGTTGGATGAAGTACAACTTTTCAATGATATTGACTTAATTGAATTAGAAACATTTGAAGGATCATTCAATTCAGGATTTTCAAGTGACTATTTGTTTACACGAATTTCAAATTCATCATTCATTTTTTCGTCACTTGATCGCACCTACTCAATTTTTCATTTTTCTTGCTTTTTGGAATACATCAATGATCAATTGAAATTCGAATGATTCCGTAAACTGTCACGCATTCGCATCCCTCTTGTCAAAGGTAACAATTTTGCACTGGAGATTGTGGAGGAAGTGTTACATTATTTGAAATTAGATATGGATGACAATGAACAAAATTATAAAGAACGTTTTCTTCTTCGACAAATTTACCTCTTAAACCGACATTCTGACCATAATCATGGTGTTATATTAAATTAATATGCCGTTGTATTTGCATATGGACTTTATGTGATTTCTCGACCAGCTTATCAATATATCAGTAAATACATTAAGATTCCAATGTGTTTGATGTTTACAAAATCTGTCAAGTAATGTCTCTTAAGCTTCTGATCATGATCTTTTGACTCCTGTTTGTAGTGACTCCTCTGAGAGTACAAGAGCATGCTTCATCAATTTTGATGAAATATACATTTCAAAGAAAATTGAATTTCATGGTGGTGATGTCTTCGGATATTCCGTGGATGAGCCTTGTGAGATGGCAAAAACTGTTTTGGTAATTGTTTTTAGTTTGTAATTAACTCCCGTAATGTAGTATTTAAGTTACTCCCGATATGTAGACTCCGTGCGGACTTTTTACTTGAAACCATCACGCCATCACGCAAGTCTGCCAAATCTTCATGAGGTTGGTATATTAACTTTGGGACTCATTTGTGTCATTGTGCGTCAAGTTTCTTTCAAGTGGAAATGATTTAGGCTCTAAGTTTTGCAAAACCAGACTGCAGTCTAGTTTTTATGAAATATCTCGTAATCAAAATGTATGTTTCCGTCCATATTCATTAATTTCAAAGAAGTTGACCAATATTTTACTGAATAATTTTTGTAAATTAGTGAATGATTGTAATCTTACGAATAATCAGAGAAAAAGGAAGATTGATAAGTTTGAATGAACTAATTGTAAATAAGCGATTTGTTATTTATTGAAAACATATTCCAAACTCATTTCTGTTTTTAGTGGCACATATATAAATATATATATATATATATATATATATATATATATAAATATATATATATATATATATATATATTATATATATATATATATATATATCCCGCTAAATGTTTTTTAAGAACCTCATCATGACCGCGTTTCCAAGCATTGAAATTTTGCAGGGTAGTGTTTCTTTAATTTACCTACCTCCATGGTAAATATATTGAAGTTCGAGTGAATAGTGCGGGAACAATGGCCAAAAATAGGTTTTTTGGGGAAAAAGTGCGATTCCCGCTAAATGCCTTAGAAATGTCGGACTTTTTCCCGCCAAATGTAAGGTTTTTGCATTTTCCATAGCAAAAAGCGGGAAATATATATATATATATATATATATTCAACTATTTTCTTCATGAAACACCGAATAAATAACTGCAATCAAACAAATGCAGTTTGAGAAAATCATAGTTAGAAAAACAGTGTTTGAAAATGTCGATTCTTACTTGGTCTTCCCTGTAAGCCCGATCTTTTTCTTCTTTTGCAATGCGATCAGCTTCACGTCGCAATTTCGCTTTTTGACGCAGCTGCTGTAATTTTTTGGGAGTTTTCTTCATTTGACGATTGCTCATCGGTTGATATTTCACAATAGTTTCTTCGTCTACGTTAGAAACATTTAAAAACGCAAATATATTTAGTATTCAAATAATTAATTGAATAAAAACTGATTAAACAAAAATTTTTTTCGAAATCCTGAATAGTTCAAAAATAAAATTTTCTACTACAGTGACTAAACAACGATAATACCTTCATTATTAAATGCATCCACTTCTGTCGTATCTGTAGAAAAATAAGTTTGTTTCATTTCATCAAACCACTTTTTCTCAAGATCATCTTGTGATACACGAGGAAGGCTATTTATGAAATCCTGATCTTTCTGACGACGGTCTTCCTCGTTTTCAGCATGTGATAATGCGGTTTTTAAGAGTTCTTGATGAGCAAAAAAAGAAGGATTATAAGAAGATCCTGAATGTGGAGTGTCTATACTAGGTACTGCGTTTGGTCTAACAATGGGGCGGCGCTTCTTCAAATTACTAGCCCATAAATCATAACTAGTTTTTTTAAGTGAAGGGCGGAACTGTTTATCCTGTTTTGAATATACATTTAATTGAAAAGGAATTTTCCTCAATTCTTTAAAATATTCTTCGGGTTCTCCTAGCCCACGAGGGCGTTTTGAAGGCGTATTTTTATTACTTCCATCAATAATGTATAAATCCGCATCAGGTTTACGTTTAAGCACGTCTTTACTTCTAACTTCACTGGCTTTATCAATTTCTTTATTGATAAGCTTAGTCAGCTGTGGGCGCCGCCATGTTTTTTGATGAGATTGGCCACGTTTGCGGCCCATACCTAAAACACACGGACGTTTATATTAAAAATTCACTTATATCTAATCAAAAAGAAGTTTACTGATGTTAAGATGTAATGGTTTGCCAAGAGCTGTTAAACCATTTAAAACCCCAGTTGCTTTCGGCGTAAGTAATTATATTATTAATAATAGTTATTAAAAATGTGATTCTGATATGTGATTTTTCAAGAATTGGGTATAGGACAAAATGCAAAATATTCAGTAAATGCGATTTACTAAAATGTGAAATAGATGTTGTTCTAAAAGGCTAGGCTTCGATTATAAGTGATTATAATTGAGAATTCTTAGAAAAATGCCATACGATTTACTTTCAAGAATTTCGCATTGATTCGCGGACCTGGTCAGATCACTTGTCGAAAAATATTTTGTAAACAAAGTAGCATTAGGGAGATCAGATAAATAACTAGTAGTTTGCGATAGAATGCCCCTAATATACAGCATTCACGGGGTATTAACACAAATTCAGGTCAAGTCTATAGATTACTGACTTCTAAATACTGTCCTACACTGATATACAAATCCTTCAAGTACTATTATTAATGGTTGCATAAAATATTTGAATCAACACTAACATCTAAAATATATTTCTAATACAAAACACAATTTATTTTCGCAATAAATTTTTAGGGGTCTTCCTCTCCCTTTCACAGTTGTACTTAGTCATTTTCATATCATTGACTAGATCACAGGTGACTCCGAAGCAAACTTTAGCCAACGAAATAGTTTTGTCCGACTGATTAATTGCTTCATGGAAGTCTCCAAGATATGCTAATAGCTTTGTTATTCTGGCGCTCTGTATTGCAATTAACGGATGACTCTTTTGCAAATAAGAACATAATATCTCCAATAAATTCCTTTCATAAACAAGTTGATTGGTGTAATCTTTGAGTAGAAGAGATTCCTCAGCTAGCTGCTGATAAAGTGTATACCAATGTAGATGATCAACTGGCAACAATAATAGTGCCTTTTCCCTGAGCTCTCGCAATTTCTTAAGACGTATTTCTGCATTGTCATTTTCCTGAATACGTGATATCCTTGATAGACAGTTGAATTCAATATTTCCATTGCCGTCGCAATTATTACAGGAACGTAAGCAATCACTTTCGAATTCGCATATCCCTTTGTATTTCAAATTACAAATGAACTAATTTAAAATTAAGTCGAATAAATAAAAAAAGAATGTAAAACAATTGGAAATAGTTGGTAAAAGAGATGGAAATACCTAAAAAATTGCTGTTTTCGGTAGCAACTTTGAAATACAAAGGATATTCACCATCTTTGCAGTTAGTGCAATAACGAGACAACATTCGTCTATCAACCGATGAATCCGAGCAAACAATACAATTACATATAAAAAAATATTGACTGGTAAACTGTTCCTGGCGTTCTGCTTTTGGACTAAGCAGATCAACATAAGATACAGTTAATTCTTCATCGGCTTCAATATCTTCCAAAACTCTGATTGAAAGTATACCATTTCGTCTGAAATTAAAGAAACAATTAGGCTTACAGGAATGGTTAATGAGACTGGGTGTGAGAAAAATTGCAAATCCGATTGTCTGTAATTCTTCATTTGTAATCTCTATTCCATTGACAGTGATACGTAGCATAAACTCGATGAGTTCACGAGGAGACTGCACATATTTTAAACACGAATTTTTAACGCATATTTGTCTAGTGTCATATATATATATATTTGTACCCCGGATAGAAATCACCTGAATTTTGACAAAATAATAGACACTTTCTGGTACGACAGCACCTATCAACTGTGGTAAATCGCAATAGTTTTTCATAGAAAATATCATTTTATTTCGATGAAAATTTAACTTTCCTCGGTATTGGACACTTGATGTAACTGGTATCGATCTTAGGAATTCATAACCCTATTTCAGTATTTTCTCAAGTAGTTTTCCACATTAAGCTATCATTTATCAATTAGATACTATTGCAAAACATCTATATTTTAAAATCGAATATCAAGATTTAAAAGCACTGATCTGTTATTGTGGCGAAGTCTAAACGCCTAAATTCTGCGGATGAACTTTTCAACCTACGAGATACATGAACATGTAGCACATGAAAACAGTACTGGTAGCAATACAATTCCAATATACTTGTAGAGTTGACAAAAACCGCCTTTTTACAAAAAACGTATTAAACGCTTAAAAACAATGTTTTTTATGCTTTTAGAAAGCCCAGGTCAAGGTACAAAAATGTTGCTCAGAACACATAGTAGCAAACATTGAATTATGGCAAACTTATCAACATTCATTTTTCGTTTCAAACACGTAAACAAAACCAAATTTTGCTATTTTATGTAGAAAACTGGTTATTAAAGTACGAATAGACGAAACCCAAAAAATTATTTTCCAAAACTCCCCAGAAAGTTCTATTCACATTTGAACAAAAAACATTGAAAAAACAGTTTTGAATAGTGCTTAAAATATGTTTTAAACAGGTCCTGGTTAAAATATGTCAACACATTAATTAAGCTTACTAAGTTCTGCATGCGTAATAGACTTGGTTTTTGTGCATAAGATGATAGGTCTAAGCACATTTACAAAACAACATTTTTAAAAAATAAGACAATAAATTAATAGGGTGGCTATTTAATGGGTTAATAGGCAAGCATCATAATGTAGATTAATCTAAGGAAAAATATTGACTAAAGACTGTGAGTAAATTTTGCAAACAAGTTTCATCGATTCGGTTAAGAAGATAGACTATTATATCTTAAAAACCCATCAAATATAAAATATGTGCAATCTAACCTCAAAATAAGCAGCCAATTCCACATTCATATACAACTGCAAAGACATAATTGTAGAGGCGATTTCACATTTTAGTTTTTCAGATACATTTTCATAGTTAGAAAATAAATGGTTGAAATCTGTAAGTATGGAATTTGATTCTTTGACTGCTCGCTCTTGATTTCTCCTCCAAATACATCGTGCACCGATGCGAAGCAGATCAGAGGGTAGTTCATCGCCGAAATGACAAAGTGCACGGCATTCTAGTCTGTGGAAAGTCTGGTAATTATTACGTCCATGTCTGTTCACTATTATAACATTTAGAAATGATAAGTAATAGACTAAAATTATATGACATGTTAAACCATTGGAAGGAATAAAGGGGGTTTATAATTAACTATGACGGACGTATTAATTAACATGCCTTCCAATCTAAGCTTTGACACTTCGCACTACAGTAGTAGACACGCTTACACAATGAGCATCGTTTAATATCATCAGCACATGTTGCACAATTAGCACAAATGGAGCTAAGTTTACCTTCAGAAACTATCCAGACATAAGGTTCGAAATCTCCAATTGCAATACCTGCTGACCAAGAATCTTCTACAAATAAGCCGCGCCCT
>CABFPE010000346.1:472154-484716 GCA_900660155.1 Hofstenia miamia | reverse complement strand
ATTTACATCCAGCTTTAGGACTTCTGCCAATTTTGGAAAATTGGTATTAGTTTCATAACATATCAGTTTTATTAGTTTAACCATTTCAATTTTTGATTGAATCTCATTACAAAGTTTCCGACTTTTATCAATGTTAGCATAAGACTCCGTTTCATGTAACTGTAGAATAATCCGACGTACGTTTCGGCAAAGCCTTATCAAGAAAATATTGCGGACATCGAGAAGACGTTTTAAACAAAGAAGATTTGGAAAAGAATCCTGGATATTTTCTTGCTCTTATTAAAGAGATGTCAGTTGATGACCCTGTTCTGCATCAAGATCTGACGCAGGCCATGATGAGGAAAGCAACGTACCTTCGAATGCAGAGTCAAAATGAGATTGTCGATACCATAGGAAATCATACAATCAGAGCTAAAATTATTTCAGAAGTCAAAGAATCTGGCTTCCATTCTATTATTGCCGATGAAGTTACTTTGAGCAATGATCAGATCATGTCCATCAGCATACGATTTGTTGACAAACAAGGAAATATACGTGAAGATTTTATCAGGTTCGTACATCTGGAAAGAATCACAGGAGAAGCACTAGCGAATAAAATCTTTGAGTTTTACGAAGAGGTCGGTTTAAGCCTATCTGACCTTAGAGGGCAGTGTTTCAATGGCGTATCAAATATGGGGGGTGAAAAAAGGGGCCTTTGTTCATTTATCCTAAATAAAAATCCTTTGGCAGTATATAGTCATTGCAACAGCCACATTTTAAACCTTTCAATTGTGTCGTCATGTAAGCACCCTGTAGTTCAGGTTATATTAGCCAAAATGACTGACCTGGCAATCTTTTTCAACTATTCTCCCAAGAAAGAATCTCTTTTGGAACATATTGCTAGTCAAAGTAGCATTGACGCACGAGTTAGAAAAGTGATTATTGGTCTGTGTAATACACGGTGGACAAAGCGTGGCAGTGCCTATGAACATTTTTATTTAGCTTTGACGTTTATGGTAACAGCTCTTGAAATTATCAATGGTACACATCCAAATATAGCTGATTATTCCGATGTATATACGACAGGATGGTCATCTGATAACAAGAAGGAGGCAACGAGTCTTCTAAATTCTGTTTGCGATTTTGGATTTATTGTTTTGGATGTTGTGTCCCTATATCGTTTACTTCATCCTCTTCACGGGGTAACAAAGAAATTGCAAAGTAAATGCATTGACATTGTGAAAGCCTTTCAAGAAATCGAAACGGTGAAAGAGGATATTAATGAGCTGCGAATTGATGTTGAAAATCAGTTTAACAAAATATATAACCAGGCTTGTCGGATAGCTGAACATATTGGTGTGGATATATCTCTTCCACGAATAGCTACGCGACAACTTCATCGTGATTGCACACCAGCTGACACACCAGAAGTCTACTATCGCCGAACATTAGCTATTCCGCTTCTTGATTCCATATTATCAGAATTGACTGTTCGTTTCACCAAACTTTCCCAGAAATCGTACCGGTTGATTTATTTAATTCCGAGTATCTTGTACAATGCAGAAAGTGAAAATCAACTATTGGAAACAGCTAAATTATACCACGGTGATCTTCCAAATCCTGATGTAGTTGAGATGGAATTGGCCTTATAGAAAAGGCAGTTAGCCCTGAAGACAGACCATCTTCATTGGCCAAGACGTTGCTAAAATGTGACCGAACAAGTTTTCCCAATTTGTTCCTTCTAATAAAAATTGGATTACTCTCCCAGTCACAAGTTGTGAATGCGAAAGAACATTTTCAGTGCATCGCCGACTCCGACCATGGCTACGGGCCTCTATGCAAACCGACAGGTTCACTACAAGTCTGTTGTCCGAAAATTTCCCTCGCCGCATATACGATAATAGTCTCCTTTATCAATGAATACTTAATCATGTACCCATATAGTAAACAATTATTTACTCTATACATGTATACTTACATTTACAGTGTTGAATTCCCTTTTTTTTGTTTCTAAACTATTGTTAAAAATCTATGTAATGTACACATAAACAAGTGTGACTAGATAATAAAAAACCTTGTTCTCAAGAAGTACGTAAGATGTCTTGTTTCTCAATTTCATAAAGAAAATATAGTGTATTTTTTGGCGCCTAAAATTAAAAAAACGCCCCCTGTCATAAAATCCTGGCGGCGCGCCTGCATCCATATATTCAACACATTATAATTTTTTACTGTGTTAAATAGATCATAAAGTAGGGCTTTACTTCATTGGGTAAACATGCAAAATGAAAGATTTAGTTGCTATCAAAGTAAGTGAGCCTCTAAAAAGAAAGAAAATATGCCTGAAATGTCTTAAGGCAGATTTCGGTGTTTTTTTAAAGAATAGACCGATTTGAATGTATTTAATAAATTGGAATTGAAAATACATAATCGAGGTTTGCTTGACAAATAAGCAACATAGCAATCGGCGAATGTGGGCAAGTTAAAAATCGAATGTTGGTTTTGCATTATTTGCGCAGCCTTCCCATTTCAATGTGTAAATAGAATGTAGTCTAGACATTGTTAATCGTAGATTTGGTCTGATGGTAAAAATTTAAATTACGCATACACATTTCTGCAAAATTTTAATTTTTGTATTTTAAGTGAATTATTGTTGTCCAAATTTGAAATTTTTTAAGAAAATTCTATACCGTCGTTCAACCTATATTCCATGTACCAGTCAAAAATATGTTTTTGGTCATTAAATAGATTCAATTATACAATCTACTTGCGGATCCGTCCTCCTAAATTCTAGTGGAAATATTTTTAGTAGGGAGGGCTTCTACGTAAATAAATTTAAGCAATTTATTCATTTTTATTATTAAAGCTTAAAAATGTAACGTAAGAACGCTTGCAATTCTGTATCTTGAATATTATATATATATTTGTACGGGCACTAAGTAATCATCACCAAATATATACGTGCGCTTTGGTAAAGGTTGTCAAATATATATGGGCGCTAAGGATATAGGGGGCGCTATGCATTATTTTAAAACAAGATTGGACCCTACGAGTGTTTTTTCCAAATTTTGACATCAGAAATGGCTTAAGCACGTAGTTTACTGACTCTGATTAAAAAACTGGCCAAAATCGGACATATTCCGGCTGAAATCGGAATTTTTGATATGGCCGGAAGCGGACCTCATTTTCACTGGGAATAACTGTAAACATTGACCAGTAAATAATATCAGATATTGAACAACGCCCAAATTTTTGAAAATGTAAAAATTAGTTCCAAAACACATTCATAACTGCTGAAATGGCAATAAATCCAAATTTTTTCTACAATATTTTTCATTTCTTTCATTTTTTATATATTTTTTGATAATTGCTTCCCTTGAGTCCAAATTTGGTGTGTAGCTATTAAATGAACCCTAAGGCTATCATGCATACTCAATTTGTGATTTTTTAGACGTTAACCGGCCGAACTGCCTGGGGGCGCTAACTATGGCCAAAATCGGTGGTGGCGGGCGCTCAGTAGAAAACCTATAGTACTTAGCGCCCGTATAAATATATATGTGTATATATATATATATACATATATATATATATATATATATATATATATATATATATATATATATATAGATTAAATAAGACTTTCATTGTGACATTCCGGATAATTTTACTGCCGGATACCAGATAATTTATCGGATACCGGACAATATATTGTTCAATTATTACTAGGATAACCAGAATTATAACTTTAAAAAAAAATTTTACCTTATTTTTATGACAAAATATGACGGAATTTAGTTAAATATGCCCTAAAACATTACTATCCGTTTTTTCAAAATGATCAATTTAAGCAATATTAAACGTTTTGCTATTGCTGAGAAAAAAATATAAAACAAATAGAAAAACTTTTAAATAATAATAAGTAAATTTTTAAAGCAATTGCTTCACTAAATTATAATAACAACATATAAAGTTCCATTTGTTATTGTGGAAAAGATTTCTGTCATAGGCCATGAGTTTTCCCAACATAGAGAAACATCTCTCAACTGCAGCCGAGGTTGCTTGACATTTTCGTAACTTGGCATACAATTCCGATTAAATGTCTATCATCTTTCCTTGCATTATAGCAGTGAAATCGGTATTTTCTAATTGTTACTTGATAGCCGATTATTTCACAGTAATCATTTCCAAGATCAAGGATCAGAGTAATAACATCTGCTAGAATTTCAACTCAGTCAAACACATTACCAGGCAGAAATGTTGAAATTCCATTGTTTTAACTAGAAAAATGTGTTTTTATTGCAATCGTCAGTCTTTGTGGAGAGTTTAATTGTGGAAGTTTGTTTCTTCTTTACTGGGCAAGTCAAGTTAAGTTTTGAAATGTGAAATGTTCTTTTTCTGTGAAAGTTATACAACTGACAAAATTATTTAATATTTGTTCAATGCATTAAAATCTTGTAGAACATATGCATAAACATATATTTTGTAGTAATGACTAGTTATTCCAAACATCTCCATGTGGAAGAGTGGAAATCAAAAATCGTTTATGCTTTCAATTAATGCTAATGTCTTTTAGAGAGTATAATGCCTTGAAACCACATTTGTTATAACATTTGATCATTTTTATTATTTCATCATGTTGCCACATGTAACACATAGTGTGAACATTAGCTTAGAATGGTTAATTGAATTACAATGGAAATTGGAGATATAATCAAACAATTATGCAAAAGAGAGATATGGAATAATTTCCATGTACAATTACATTTCATAATAATAATTAAATTGATAACACATAGCAGGGCTTTCTATTGTGTCAATCATTAACTCTATTATTAAGCACATAAGCCCTTTAGTAATCTCCAAAATACGGTATTGAATTTCTGTATATGGTTTGACTATAAGTGACTATTCTGCGGTCCAAGAATATTTATATATATATATATATATATATATATATATATATATATATATTAAGCTGATTTTTAAAAAATTATTATTTTTACAACACTTCCAAGTGCTTTTTCATCCATTTTCGACCATTATTTATTTCCCGAACTCATTCGGATTATTACCAATACAAGTACTAGAAAATCCTAATGGAAACAATTTATTCGATTTACAATTAATTCTTACCTGAAAGATATCCACCTATAGAACTTCACTACGGTACATTGTTACATAATTATTTGATTATATTTTCGCGTAATAGCTTTCCATATTCATTACCATTTTATCCGATTCGACGTTTGCAGAAACTTTTACAGAAAAGAATGTTATTTTTAGGATTTTCGTATCTAATTAAAATATTAATCAAAATATGCCGATAAATAGCAGAAAAACATAGCCTCTTTCAATCATTCTCAAATTCTTAACCATATATTTATAAGAATGCAAAACAATTCAATAAAATTAAATTAATTAATTTGCATAATGAAACAACTGCTGATACTACTTGGAAATAAGAGTCAGTTTTGCATATATTGGGCGAAGCTGCAAAATAGTGGCAGAAGTAAACACGCGTATAAAATAAACACTATTAAGTAGTGAAGACACGATGAGAATTGCATAAAAAGTTTTAAATAATGTCGAAATAAAACCGTACATGCGATAAATAATGTACAAAAGTAAAGTTGATAAATAAAATAAAGACTTCAAAATTACTAAATATAAAAGTAAATTAACAAAAAAAACTTAAAATTAATATAAATATGCTTGTTGTAACCATAATTTTAAAGAATAATTATTTTAATTTTAAAAATAACAAATTTTTACAAACAATAATAAAATCTAAATCGGTAGTTCTCAACCTTTTTTTACCATGGACCCCATTTCCTTTTAATTACAACAAATGATTACGCTCTATTTTGACAGAAAATTTATACAAATTTAAATTTAAGGGACTCTAAAATGTCGTTGTTTTGCTCTTCTACTTACTTATGAAAAAATAAAGCTTTTGCTTATTACTTTTGGTATTTTAAAATATTGCAAATTCAATTCACAAGAATGAAAACCGTTTTGAACTCAATTCACAAGAATGAAAACCGTTTTGAACTAGAATTGCACCATAGACCACCAAAAGTCACAATGTACCCCAAATTCGTTATTTCTTTGCTTGTGGACATCTAAGGTCTATTAGGATCTCGGTTGAGAACCACAGATCTAAATGTTATTAAAATTTAATAAAAACATATTTGCAAATAAAATTTACAACAAACATCATCTCTCAAGAATTTATTTTATGTTATTTTATGAACTCTTAAGAATATATTTATATATTTAGAAATTTTATTCTTATACATAGCTATCTATAATACTATACAAAAAAAATGTCTCAAGTTTGTCTGTCTTGTCTTGAAACTGTTGTCTCGTTTGAAATTGAGAAAAAATTATGCTTAATTTAATTAAAAAACAAAAGCCTCGGCATCAGTCTCAAGGTCCCTGTCTCAACTAGAATTCTCTGGTTTCATCTTCATGCGTATAAAATAATGACCTAAATTAGATTTCAAAAGAAGTTTATTACTCTTTAAAATTGTAAATTTACAATCTTCTCTAATACTTTTATGATTAGTAATATTTAAGGCAAACACCTAATTTATTTATCAACGTAAATTTTATACTTTTAAGTATTTTATTGTATTTCCTATCGTTTTCTTGCCCTTAATAGTGTTTCGCGTAGCACTATTCTTCACACTTATATTTTTACAATTTATAACATAAATAACTATATTTATAGCCCTGAGCACTAGAAAAATATTTAACTCTACTTTGGATTATTCAAAACAATATGATCGAAAACCATTTTGATCTTGCTAAATATCACGGATGTTTTCAGTGCTACTTTTTTGTGATTCGCTCTTTCGCCATCTAACGTTAGAATATGGAAACTTTAATGAATTAAAATAATAGTTGAACTTTCACTCACTACCAATTTTCGGGTACTCAGAATTTTATAAACTTAATTCATTTGAAAATTTTTGAATAATTAATTATTTTAAACCAGTTTCTATGTCAATTGAAAATAAATATCCTTAGTCTTAAAAATTCGAAACCGAACATTTCATGTATTATCTAAAATCAATTTTGTATTGTCACCTAACAAACAAAACTTAATAAATGAAAACTATTTTTTTAAAATAATCAATAGACATGTTTTTGAAATATTTTTGTTTTTGAACTGAAATACATTAAAAAGAATTGTTAACAAAATATTAACAGTAATTTCATTTGAAAAATTTTGTGTAAATTGCTAGGAATCTAAACAAATTACACCTGAAAGTAACAGTCTACAATCATGTTTAGGGCGTTCATTAAAAGTGTCTTGATTTTCCAACTTTTTCAAAATGTCATAGCCTTCTATAACTCTTCCAAATGCAACATATTTAGTGTCCATCCATTTAGCAGGTTGTAGAGTTATGTAAAATTGTGATCCGTTTGTATGTCTACCCTTGTTAACCATTCCCAAAATTCCAGGCTTGTCGTGTTTCATTGCAAAGCTTTCATCTTCAAAAACAGGTCCATAGATTGATTCGCCACCATTTCCAATTCCTTGATCTATATCCCCGCCTTGTATCCAACCATTTTTAACAATTCGATGGATAAGTGAATTTTGGTAATGCAATTTTAAGCCACTTTGTGATCTTCCCCTTTCTCCAGTACAAAGCGCCTTGAAATTTTCACAAGTTTTCGGACAGATGTCAGTGAATAATTCCATTAGCATTCGGCCAACTGATTCACCAGATATTGCAATGTCAAAATAAGCAAACGAGTGATTTGACGCTTTCAAATATTTCTGATAACCTTCATCAGCAAATGCTTCATATAGGCTTGAAGGACGATAATTTCTGTAATGAAACTTTTCTTCTACCATTTGCTCAAAATCTTTTAAGCTACCCAATAACTCTTCGTTTTTGTAGAATAAAACACTACCATCAAATGCCCACATGCTTCCTTTTTCTAATATTTGAACTTTGTTTAGAAACATTTTCCAATCAAATTCAAACATTTCCTGAATTTCAACTTCTATTACATAATCTGTTATTGCGTTTTGTAAATCTAAGGCAATTGATTTTCCAGCATAAAACGCTGGATCTTTAATTAATCCGAAAACCTTTAGTGTAACTTTATCTTTCATTTTGCAAATTGATTACGCTGGTTACCAGGATACAATTTAATATATTGCTTGTATTTTCTAACAACATATTGGAATATTCAATAATTTTATTGTATTCTGAAATTATTTGTTTATAATAAAATATTAAATTTGATTTAATACTTTCTTAATAAACATTTGCAAACTTGTTTATAAAAAATTAAGTTCTATATTAATTTCAAAAATACTTGTAATTTATGTATTAACTTAAATCTTTTTAGTAGAAAATTTTACAAAATTTCCATTGAAAATATGGTAAAAATCAATTAATATAAAATTCAGCTCTTATATCAATTTAAATAATTGTTCTAAATATTAAAAAGTACTCTATATATTGGAATTTCTTTCAAAAAACACTACAAATATAAGAACTCACACAAAGACTAATTGATTTCATTTTTAGCAAAACAATTATAAACATTAAATAATACCTGATATTAAAAACTGCTAATTTTTTTTGAAAAATGTAAATGTGTTTACATAAGTAGCAAAGTTTGTTGAAATGGCCAATCAACCATAAAAAACAACTATTTGATTACTTTTGGCAAGATCTATGGGCAACATTGAAAATTCACTTATTGGATGTTTCATTAAGCAGACATCTCACTAAGTATCAAATTCTGTTAAAGCAAAACCTGTTTGTGAAAAATAGCACTATTCATACACATAATTGCATTCAATATAATAAAATCAAAGTACAAATATGAGTCAAAGTTAAGAAAGGTTCATTTTTTCTACTCAATTTATTTGTTAAAATTAACATAAAGTAAGTTTTAATATTGTACTATTATATGCCATTGTGGCATAATTGCATTTACATAATGTTCAGTGTTTTACATTGTTTGTGATCATATTTATTTATTTATTTTGCTTTGTATCCACATAAGCTTAGTGGAGATATAAATCTTATATAATTTATGAGTGTACCCTTGTAAAACTTCAAGTGACTATCATACTAAACAACAATAAATCCTGGTAAATATTTATAAATGCATATTCTAGTGTGCTTCCACTTCCTTTGATTTTCCAGTCTGGATTTCAAAAAAAACACTGCATTGTATTCTGTTGTTTAACAACAAATTTATTTTCTCACCAAATTCCAATAAATCATTGTCAAAATTATATGAATTTTTTGTTTCTGCCAAAGCTTTCCTAACCCATTCTCTGGAACTTAGGCTAAAGAAATGTGCAGGGAATTTAATCTTTACACTGTCATGATATTATTATATATATGTTTATTGGCTTCAACAAATTGCATGAACTTAGGACTGTATTGAGAACTAGGTTAAAATTTAATTTACATTAGCACTACTTTGTTGTTGTATGGGTGGATCTTTACTTGGAGAATTGAATCTTTTCTTCTTCATTGTAAAAATTGGAGCCAGATACATCACAGCTTATTTTAGCAATAGGAGCTTAGGTTCTTCAGTCAACTCAGTGGCTTGGGGTTACAGGAGTATTGGTTTAGCCTTGAGATTGTTGCTAGGTTCAGGGTCAGCTTTGACTTACGCAGTAAACTGAAAAACTAATGCTAAGAAATCTTCATATTCAAATGTTGATATGATGCCCATATTTATTTGTTTTCAAGCACCCTAAATCTTTACTTGCACATGCTATAAGTTGGGAAATTTCATAGCTTTTAAAATATATAGATCCTTGTATATAAGTGCATCCCAACAGTTTAAGGTTTTCTTTCTAAATCAAAACAATACTTCAGTAAATGTATGCATTGCAATTTGCAGCATATTACAACCATAATAAGCATTAGAAATCACTTAATATTTTAAGGTATCTTTAAGAACTTTACAGAAATTCAAAGTTTGAATAACAATATTTAACTCTACAGTATCTTTAAGTCATTTTAATGCAAATCAGTGTATTGGAAGGCCATCCAATACTTTAATGTATTCTTAAGTTAATTCAAGGGGAACAATTGTTTCAAGAACATTAAAGCATAATCATGAGAATTATTGGAATTGTTAAGGATTTGTTGGCATCAGTTCCTTGGATATTTTGTATGTATTGTAATATCATCTCCAAAAATATAAAATTAATTTCATGCAATATTTGCAATATTTTAATAATTCAAAAAATACACATTTGTAGCATAACTAAACTAATCTGTTATTGTTTTTGGTGAAGAGTCAAGAGCAAAATGAACTTACTTCTGTTCTGTATAACATCAGGATGATGAGTTGTCATAAGAAAAATTATCCAGCTTAACTTCCATTTGAAATTCTAACATATAAAAATCAGGATTGTGCATTTCACAAAGAAGCAATTGAAAGTGACTATGCCATGACCTGAAAAAAGATATCCTAAGGAAAAGTAATAAATAATTTAATTAAATTATAGTTTTTCTGAGTTTAACTTTCCTGCTAATTGAGTAAATTTCTTTTAATTGCTCTGAAATTGTGTAAAGGGAATTTAATAGTTTCTTAATCCACATTCCTTACCATTTATTTATATTTTGCTTTATTTGATTATTTTATAGGAACTCAACAAAGTCCATTATTGTTATTATTCATTTGCACACAAGCTATAATCTACTTTTATACAATCAAGCTTAAAGTACATTAAGCAATTTGGATCTTTGTTAGTGCCTAATTCCTTATGTTTTGAGGGATGCTTGAAATAAGTCCTAAGAATGTTTTTATTAGTTAAATTGATACATTAAAAGCTTGTAATGTGATTCCACTTTCAAATGTGTTTGCAAACCAAAATTATGAACAAATATCTAATTCTTGGTCATGCAGAATTATAATATTCTATATGTAATGGTAATCATCCCCAGTGGATTCCCGGATGTAAACAGTTGACATCAATTGAAATGTAATTAATTACTGAAATTGAAATAGATGAAATTGTTGCTGAAATGTAGTTGAAATACATATTAATTGTTGCTATTTGATTATATTCACTGTTATTTACTAAATATTAAGTTAAAGCTACTGAAATCTTGTTTGTTTACTTCATGAAACTGTCTTTTGGTTAAAACTTTGTAAGTTTTTCTTAAATGTGTTTATCTTAAATATTTAAATTTATAAGTAAACACTCTTTCCCAAAACACTAACAGTACACCTTCTTGTTTTACCAAGTTTTGTTGAAAGATCATATAAAAATCTTACTCTCTTTTGGTTTTATAAGATGCTAATCAAATTGAATATTTAGCAAACTTTGATCTAAATGAGTTTTAAGTAAGTGCATAGGTACACACCCAGAGTTCAGCTACCCTAAAGAATTCATGTGAGTTATGGTCTGGAACAATGCTAGCACACGTCTAGAGGAACTTCTTTGAATAGAGATATTGTAAGGTTTTCATTACAATAATGTATGCAAACATGTAATGAGTGAAGCCATTAAATGTCACAACCCACAACTCAAATTGCAGCAAATACTCTCATAAAGCCATCACAGTATGCATTAAATAGNTTAAGTTAAAGCTACTGAAATCTTGTTTGTTTACGTCATGAAACTGTCTTTTGGTTAAAACTTTGTAAATTTTTCTTAAATGTGTTTATCATAAATATTTAAATTTATAAGTAAACACTCTTTTCCAAAACACTAACAGTACACCTTCTTGTGTTACCAGGTCTTGTTGAGAGACCATATAAAAATCTTACTCTCTTTTGGTTTTATAAGGTGCTAATCAAATTGAATATTTAGCAAACTAGGTCTTATATACACAAAACAAAACCCTTATTGCTTGCTAAGTAGGACAATTGATAAATATATGTTGTGGCATTGGATTGAAAATCTGTGTAGATAAAACACCAGGATTTGCTGATGTCTCAATAATTAATGGCCTGACTCCAGAGCCACATGAGTCTATTCCTAGTAAAAGTTAAAGCTAGCTGGGAGATGAGGTAAAGGAAGGGTGCATGTCCACACTTGGCTGACCTGAAATAGAGAACTTTATCAGAAAGATTCACATTAGACAAGAGCCCTAATTTAAATGAAGAGAGAGAGAGAAAACCCTAAAAGTTCCTGGGTGCAAAGTGTACCCTACATGCTTGTAAAAACCTAAACTCAGTGCAGGCCTTGGCTCATGCAATTTAGGTGCTGCAATAAAATATATAACATAATGAATGACAAGCAGTTGAGTAAAGCCCTATTCGTAAACCTGCCAAATTGCCATAGTGATGAGCTTGTAAAGCTGTACCTGAACTAGGCACCCTTGGCAACAATCAGATAATTTAGAAAAGCATTATTAATAAAATAGATATGCAAAAAAAAATAAAGGTTGAGTAAAATCTATTTAATGTTTTTTAACAAAAGCAACATATTTAAAGAAAAGAAAACAGGTAATGTATAAGCAAAACATAGCACTAAAGCATACTGTAAATACTAGCAGGTGCCTCATGACATTTTGCATGGTAATAACTAAAATCAGAAATACTGTGCAGCAGAAATTTTAAACATTCAAAAATAGCACAG
>CABFPE010000346.1:439821-468828 GCA_900660155.1 Hofstenia miamia | reverse complement strand
TATATATATATATGAATTTAAATTGCTCAATCTTAATTCGATTTTGAACAGGACGGAAACTGAATTTAACTGAACTAATTGATAGACTAGAAAACTGCTCAGTATTTTGTTTATTATTAATCTAACAGCAATGGTTGAAAAATTGTGCTCTATTAGTATTATTATTCTTCAACTATGTTCAATGCAATTCCAGATACAAATTACCGGTACAGATGATTACTAAGCCACTATGGTTTCGTCAGAACATTGCACTCCATTAATACATTTGGAACAGTGCAAAATTCATTGTATTAGTTGTCCTCTGCATCCTTTATTGACCAAAATTAAGCACATTTCGCATAAATGTTTAAGTAGTTTCTGACCCATTATTTTGTGAGCTAATTTTAATTGTAGAGTACTTACATCTATGTGTTAAGCTAATGATATATCTTATCGGTTATCAGAATGCAAATATTTGAATTTTTCTATCCTTGTACTGATATATATATAATATTTTCTTTTGATTGTAATTGCAGAGTCTTAGCCAGATAGAAATCAATACTGATATATTTGGCTTTAATAGGCTAGTTTTTCTAGAGCAAATGCTTACCATCCAGATATGTGTTTGCAAATACAATGTCACTGATGCTTTTCTTGGAGAACTGGCCTCGTCGATTTCTCTTAATCAACCATTCTAAAGATTACAGGTGAAAATGGCCTCCTATTTGAGGCTGCACACACTTTTGAATATATCATATTTAAATCTTCAGAAAAGCATAGAATTACTAATGAATACATAAATTTACATTCAAAGGGTTCCATACGCTGTAGTGCACTGTGATATATTGTGCTAGGGTACCAAATGCATGCCTATTTTTCCACATATTTGATGTTCACCAATAAGTTTATGATATGAGGTTACATATTTTTACAGTTGTATTATGAGAAAAACTTTCCGTAATAGAATTCAATGGATTGCATATTCACAATGACTCAGAATTATGATAAATATGATAGAAAGTAAACATATTTTGTCAATATCATCTAAACATTATCAAACACATCAATAAATGTTCAGATAACATTGCTTACCTTATTTCACAAAGAACTGACGGTTCAGTAAAAATTCTTGATTTTATTATAATACTAAGTGCAACTTCTATGTCATTTTCAGAAATGTGATGCTATCTTTGTTTTCTTTGAAGTTCATAAATATAAAAATTTGGGGAACTTTTTGAAATATTAACCCTTATCTGGAAATCTGAAAGAACGCATGTTATCGGACATTCGTCAACATTTTCTGACATCATTTTAGAAACATTCATTTATAAATTGAAATATTAGCAAGTTGTTGTACATAAACTTTGTCGACTGGTGCTTTTAAATGATAATTGAAATGGAAATCATATTTAGTATTTATATTTGCAATAATGTACAGAAAAATATGCAGGTACTCAAAACGGCACCACTAGTATTCCAAACAAGAGATAATACTTTATAGAACACCCTCTGCATTATATTGACTTACAAATAATTATGTGAAGCAGGAATAAAATTCATACTGAGAACACTAAGGAAAAAAATTGATTATAACAACATCGAATACTTTTATTAGAATGATGAACGCCAGTGCCGGCGTGTGGCGTTATGTGCAGGGTGGACCACACTAAATGTAAAAGTGTAGTATGCTTAAATTTTTTATTTTCAACAAATATTACATTTATACATCAAAAATTTTGCTCATCATTTAGGTTGAACTCAATCATAAATAAGATATGAAAAATATAATGAAATTCAAGGATCTCTCGACCACTATATAAACAAAGCAGTAACATTTTTAAACCAGAAACGAAAAATATAAAAATCTAGATTTTGAAGATGTTGATTCATTTTCTTAGGGCTGACATGACATTTAATATATAAGGCTTTGCTGTGTTTGTGTTTGTTTTGTTTGTATATATTTTCAGTGCAAGGCACTACTGTGCTTATTACAATAAAACCATTTTAAATTCATTTTGAAAACATTATGATAAAGCTATAGAACCCTGAATATCCTTAGCATTTTGAATTTCAAGAAGGTTGAAATAAGGATAAGGATAAGAAAGGGAAATTTAATAGTGTTTCCAAATCAAAATGAAGTTGAGTTTCTTGGGATAGGATCGTAGTAGGTATGCTATGATATGCTTTTGATCATTCACTTGATCCACCTCTTCGGGAGGCACAACAGAAGAAAGGTATATGTTTTTAATTTTTCATGCGATTCAAGAATTTGTCAAAAAGTTAAAATAATCATTTGTCAGTATTTTGGAAAATCGTAAAAAGGGTGGATTTTAGCATACTATATACTGTTTGATAGAGCAACACCAGGTGTAAGTTGTCTTCAGCTTTAAAATTGTAGCTACAATATTAAATGGGCTCAATATAAAAAAACCTCCATGATTTAGAAATATTTTACAAAGTAGGCTAATTTTAGTAGGCCATATAGTTCCGTCAGTTTCTATCCGATCTTGAAAGTTATTGCACCATTCTATTTTTCATCGATAAATATAGAAACGAGGGTACTTTTTCTTCAATTTGAAAAATTTGTAGGGCGTCTGTAACTAAAATTAAAAAAATAGCATATTTTTAAAAAATGGTCAGCTTTGAAGAGATAGGCTGTTGAAGTGATATTTAATGTAGAGTAGTTAAAATAGAGAAATTTCGTCTCACAGCTCTTACCACCTTTTGTAGGCACTATTGCATTAATTTCGAGCACTTGTTTCTGAAAAGGTGTACTATATCATTTTATTCCACCTTTGCAAACGTGCTCAGTTTTTGATTAGCCGTTGGTTTACAATATTGCATGCGTATTTTTTAAGAGAAACGTGGATGAAGACAATTTGGTACGCCTTCTGATGAACAATTCTGATTGGATAAATTGTAATTTGGAGCTCAACGCTAAGCGGCAAAAAATTGCATTACAAATTGTACTTGCTTCTGTAATATTTGTTAATAATTGTTAATATTTTTCCATTTTAATAAACTAGCTATCTACATTGTTTTTGTAATATCATATTCTGACATGAAGTTGTATAACACTAATATTAGTGTTAGAGAAGTTAATGACTCTGATTATGTAATTCAAAATTGGGGCGTATTAAATTAGTATTACCTTGCCATTTAATATTGCATTTTTCAAGGTGGATCAAGTCCACCTTGCCCACCCATAGCCGCCGTCACTGCCTGGAACTTTCTTCCGAATATTCTGGTTGTATGGAATGCTTATACTATGAGGAGCTAGTGCCAAATTGTGAAGACATTGTACGTAAGGGATTGCCATACATCAAGTGCAGCAAATGGTCCGTGTCTCTCAATGGTACAGAATGAAGACTGACAGTACTATACGAACCATGTCATCTAATCCTATAAAGAAAAACCGTGTTGTAGTATACCAGGTTCTCTATCTTTTTCATCTAAAGCTACAACACAGAGAAACACAACGCTCAATATGATGCCAGTTATGTACCTTGAATCGAGAGTTTCGAACAGAAGCGGCAAAGTTTTTTGCGAATACCATAGCATCACATCCATCAGTGTTAGTAAGTTCTGGGAAATCGCTGATGAACGAAGCTGCCACACGAAAGCAGATTAAGAGAAAAACTTTCAAATTTATTGTTGACCGCGATCTTGTTAGCAATGCGATCATCACTGAAGGTGAGGCCTGACAGAGTTGGAATTGGCCTGGGCTTAAAGTTGGGTCGGGCTGGACCGGGCTTAGGCCTAATGTTTTTATTGGTATTTAAAACACAGGAGTAAAATTCACTTCAAAACTTAAACTTTGCAAATGACAAAAAGCATTCTTTTAAAATTTAATCAGAATTGTTGTCTGGCGCATTACTTCTAACATCTAAATTTTGTCGACTACAAGCAAAGAGCGTTTCTGAAAACTCCCTCTTGCTCTGGGCTGATGTGAGTTGATGTAATTTGTAAAAGATGATTATTTCAATAAACAGTATTATTATTATAATGACTCTAAATACGAATATTTTTTATTTTCTGGTATTTAAACCACCTGAGTATGTTCAGCGCCTGTTGCAAGCATGCATTTAAAGATTAATACAAACATTATCTCTTATTTTAAGGAATATATTGCTTGGATATGCAGAAATGTATTTTTTTCCATAAAACATTACATACTTTGATCTAGTAAAAGAAATTTACATTTTAAATGAAATTCGTGTAAAAAATTTTTTAGTGAAACTCCAGTTGTTTACGTGTCATTTTGAACAGCCGAAAATCCTAACATAATATTTTCAAACATGGAGACCCAGACCAAGCCTACTTTTATTAAACTGCAATTTCTTTAGTTAGATGTTAAAAATCAAAAAATATTCAGAAGTTTCTTTTTTTATTCTTGAAAGTTATTCCGCAGGGCTATAATACTTCTTGTATTAAGCTGCAAATAATGGTAAAAAATATACAATGTGATATTACATTCAGAATAATTCAATGGCTCTATAGGAGTAATCATTGGTGTTATTAATGCCACTAGAAACTCATTGTTGTAGTTAGGTTTTACACTAGTACAATGTTGTAAAACATAAAAGAAAAGTTTGAGGTATTTGAAGAACTTGTAAAAATAGCTATACACATTAAAATAAACACAAATTTCATTTTCATATAGAAATGTTTGAGTAGAAGAGTAGCAAAATATAAATAATGTTGTTGTGGTTCTCTTTTCTTAAGGTTTGCTTACATGTAAAGGTTACTTACAATAATCGATTTCAAAAATGTCAAGTAGAGTGAAAATTGGCATTCAAGTTTTGCCATGCCCAGTTAATATTAAAATATCTGGAGATTAAAATGTTGTTAGATATAATTAAGTAAACAATCGCCATTTATCTCACTTAACGTTACAATACGCATCCATGACAACATTTTTGTAAGATTCCAAAGACGTTTAAGCAAGAAATTAATATATAAGCACGTTAAACGTTAATTTATAAAAAGAAGAGGCGCACCTTATTTTTTATTTGATTTTTGAAAGTTTATTATTTTGTGAGATGAAAGCGTTCCCTAATTTTAAGAAGAAACCTCAAAAAGTAAAACAATTCTAAACGATTTAAGGTAATCTATACACAAATTTAATACAATAGAAAATTTTTGTCTTCATTGGTAACATTTGTGAAAATCCACACTCAATATTATTTGGTATTGGGTAGTAAACGCAAACATTTACAGGAGGGGCACACATCTGCTCCAGAAATCGTTGAACCCCAGGTCTACGCCCCTCTATAACACGTTTATTGTCTTAAGGTTAACAATTCAATTTGAATTTCAACAGAATTGAATTAGCATTGTTGACAGATTTAAGTGGATGAGCACACTAATAAACACATTAGGAAAATTATCTAACCAAATTCATAAGGTAGTGCTAATGGACCTCTATAAGGCAGAAGAAACTATCAGTGGAGTAGAAAAATAATTTGGGCAGGGCTGGGCTTGAGCTTATAAAACCGGCCCAATTTCAACTCTTTGAGGCCATTAAGGCAAAGAACTTTGAGACAATCTGCAGCATAAAACTCAATCATGGTTAATTGTGGATCATTGCTCTTCTAACGACTACAATTTTAAGGGTGTTATAGGTCGGTCGGTATTGTGATGCCACGTTGAATGCGCATATTTTATTGCTGGACGTAAATGTCGCAGAAGACAAATCTTCGGAAGGTATTGTGGATGACATCTACAAATATCTTGATATCGAAAGCGTCCAACCTATTGCAGTGTTTGTGATAATTGCAATACCATTGTAAAATCATTTTTCGTTACGTCGATCATCTACCCTAGCAAATATGCGAAAGATACGCATAAAATTTCTTGTGGCAAGCATCTGCTAGCTAATATTGACAGACACATTCATTGGTTGCCTTTTTCAAAGACTTGACAATTCTATGCAAGAAATCCATAAATATTTTAACTAAAGAAATTGGAGCGAGTTTGATTTGAAAAGAAAGCCAATGAAGACATTTTCGAGAACGCGATCGTGGAGAAGTTATTTGGAATCATACGAAATAACCACTGCAAATCTGGACTGCTATGAAACTATTAGTTTGCATGATGAAAACTTTTCAAATGTGTTATCTTCACGAGATCTAGAAATAGCTTTGGCGTATCAACACCGATTTTCTGCGTGTTTTATTCACCTTGAGGGAAATGCTGCTTGGCTGATAATGATGCTAATACCGGGCATTCATTTATAAGTTATTTTGGATAATGATTTTTTTCTAAGTGATGTTCGGAGTGAGCCGAGAAAAGAATTGGAAGACAACTTTCATCCAGCGGCATTGTGGTTTAGTTTTAACGCGGGTTTATCTTGAGAGAATTGATGTGGTACCAGTGGTTCGCAAGTATTTTCCAAACTCGACTGAATGGGAAGAATGGCTTCAAACCTGGAAAGAGACTGCATTAGCTACACATTACTTCAACAACACAAAGGTGATGACAGAAATGACACAATCAGAGATAGAAATGGGCTGAATGCATTGAAAAAAGTTCCTAGCCCAGGACATCAATTTCAAAAGTTTAGCCCATTTTGACCCCATTCATAAAGGATGAAAATTAGACCATTTTTACAAATAAGACTGGCTGCCATTTTACCGAGAAAACGGGATATGGATAAGTTCAATCTAAAGTAGACTTTCATGATACTGATTCATTTCTCTATTCTACATTGATGTTATTCAGATCTAAAAACTGGGTAAGTCAAAACATGTAAACAATTTTACACTAGAAAATATGTACACAACTAGTGAACAATAGTAAGCATAAGATAAGATAAGATAAGATAAGATAATCTATATTCATTTGAATTTTTTACAATATTTTACTGATATTTGAAATGAATAGCGTCATTAACTACTATGTACAAAAAATGAATAATAACAAAAATGAAATAAATAAAACAACACTGACTAAAAAATACACTGACTACGGATAGCTTACTAATTTCGATTTATTGTATAATCGTTATTATAAAATTTAAATCCTATCCATGATCTACCTGATATAAACTTTTGTTTGAGAAATAATAATTTTAATTCTTTTTTGAATTTTTTAAGGTTGTCTATTATTTTCATTTCTTTTGGCAATATATTCCAGTTATAAATTGCAGTATTAATAAAGGATTGACTCATGATATTTTTATTAAATTTAACACGTGAGTAGTTTTTTGTTCGTTTATTTTGCTTCAGACAATCTGTCGAAAATGAGAATGATATCTCGTTGTAGGGTGGTATTTTCTTTATGAATTTGAAGAAATAAATAATAATATTGTAAATAATTAACTCTTGTGGAAAAAGAATAGATTTAGAAATATATTCTTTTGTTTTAGAAGAGTTTTTATTACAAACATTTAATGCCCATTTTAGTTGAACTCGAAGTTTTTTAACATTTGGCTGTGTACATTAGTATATAAGATATTAGCATAGTTTAAATTACTCATAACAAATGCANGTACCTGCCAATGCCACATGCCGCCCCAGGCCAGACTTCGTGGGTTTTCGTTATCTTCCAAATTGAACGTAGAGGGGACGGAGGGTCTGGTCCACCGCCGCCAATCACCAGGCTCATGTTCCTCACAACGCACGCATCCCATACGCCAACTGTGGTCGATGCCGACAACCAGAACATGTTAGTGCATGCCCTCCCATACCTGAATAGCGGGTTATCGCTACAAATTTTCTGACTGCAATTTAGAGGTGGTGGAGAAACGTTGGAGAATGCGGCATCAGCAACTTCCGTGCAACTCTACGATGCCAACTTTTATTATCTTACATTTTCTGAGTCTGAGTATCTGAGACCCGTCACGAGGTCATTATACCAGTCCTACCGTATTTTCGATGTAGAAAGAGGTGTTAAATTTTCTTTAAATAGTCATAACATTTTGTTAAAAATTTATGGAAACTTTTTAATTGCAACAAGCTTGAAAATGCTAAAAAAAATAAATGATTTTAGTTGAACGCATTAATAAAGAGTACCTATCTCAAGTTGTTAAAATAAATATTTTAATCTACAAAATGTAATACATGATTTCGATGGCGTCATAAATTGCAGGTAACTGTTTGTTTTTTACAGTTAACAATTTTTTTCAGGTCCATCAACCTCTAAATAGACAACAATTATTGCAATTATTAACATCCAATTAATTGTACATCTTTACAATATATTACAATTACTCTTGTATTCTATTGCTACAAAGTAATTGTTTTGAGTTACAACTACAAAACTTGACAAAATCCAAGAAAATTTTCTATGACATCACTGAAGTAAAATATTTACACAACAAAAACTAGATGACGTCAAAATGTATTAATATATTAAAAAGTGAAATGTAGAATATATTTTTCGCCTCATTCATGAAAACCTAAAAAAAATTGGCAACAATTGATATATTCTTGGTACATGCCCCAACTTCAAATTTCACTGAAATGGAATCTATAAATTCGGTTGCAAGGCTCTTGGGATAAAGAGACTTTTTCAAATTGCATTATCATTTGGATATCTTTTATTTACTATGTTTCTGATATACATACTTGCAATTGTGCAATATAACTTGCTTAACGATGTAATTGTTTTGGGTGTAATGAAATTAATTGCAATTTCCAATCAATAAATTTTAGCGGATCTGTTTAGTTCCAATGCACAGGATGTCTAAACTACTTTATAACTAATGGTAACTTGGAAAAAATTTTTATTGAAATTTTCAAATCGCTTTGTCATTTTTTCGTTTTCATCTTGTTTCTCAGTGCTACTCTGAATACTCGCTCTGTGGTTTTAATTTTCCTTGAATGTTTCTGTAAACAGTTGTGTGAATGGATGGGAGCAGTGTTAAGCAAGAAATACCCATGACCGTGTGTGTGTGTATTAAAAGCGATACTACTCAATATTAAAAAAAAAGTTAAAAAAACAAATCTCAATTGACAAATATTGAAGTTTGGGACACAGTATTGTCGCAATCATAGCTCAAAATGGTAGTTTTACGAACTAACATCGATAAGGAATTTGTATTATTATAAAGTATGATAGACAAACTGTCACTCGGAATGATGTTTTACGAACCCATTCCCGATTCCAAGTTTATTCTAGAGGGTGACAGTATGATTTCAAAATAGACCCGATGAGAATATTCACTACCCGAACCCGACCCTAAACAGATATTAACTTATGGTTGTTTAACATCTTGGATCAACTCTCCCAACTCAAATCTGATAAAACTTGTTTAATATCTGTAATTTTGTGATAAGTTAAGAACATCAAATCATTTGAAGAACTTAATACCTTGGATATTTCTCAAATGAAGTGGTGATTAACACAATCAAGAAATTAAACGTTATTGACAATACCCGATCCCGATCCTACCTGAAATCCTGTACCCGAAGTCACTCTCTAGTTTATTTCACAGGTATTTTTCTCTATTCCCACTTGGAGATTATTGGATTTCTCTAATTGTATGGTCGAGTGGTAACGTAAAATTCCAATAAGAACAACTAAATACACAAACGAAAATATTTCATATAAAAATGGTAATAAACATTCTATAAAATCATTGTATAAAATAGGACTCGTCTTCCTACAAGCAAATATGTTCCTATGTGTCACAAGTAACATCGGGGCTTACCAAAATATTTATGAGAAAACGTAAGAATTAATCGCTTCCCATTCCCACACGTAGAAATGAAAATGAGAATTCCTATTTCCACGCCTGTCTTAATAGAGAACACTGATATATTTAAATCTATATAAGATATGCCTCTATATTTAAGAAATGTATGTTTGACAATTGGATCTCTGAATTTCTTTTATTGTAATGATCTTGTTAGGAATTCTAGATAGGTACTAAAAACATGACTTTTATTGAGTGTTTCACAAAGGAAACATGTTTAGATAAAACCGATGTTTAATTATGTTTTAATTGAATTAAACTATGTAAAAGACTATTAATAAATAACAAAAATATGTTTAAATCTTAAGATGTGTCCATTGCTGAATCATGTGTATAGATTGATTGAGTTGATGCCTCTCCGGAGCGTACATTGTCAAAGACCACGCTATATTCACTTGTAGATCTGACCAAAGCTAAAAAGTCTAGCATTGCGGGGTTTCGTTCCACGTCCGGAATACGAAGAAGTCCATGCACGGCACGAAAAGCTGACCGCTTTAATTCATCCTGTTTGTCTTGCTCCTGTTTAACAGCACTATTTTTCACCTAGAAACAACTAATTCAATTATAGTAATACCCCGTGCCTCCCAGAAATGCTTAGAAATTTTTAAATGTCTAAAAATATATTTATGAATTTGAATAACTTGTTTAGTAAAATTGCTAACACAGATTTCCCGTGCCATTAAATCTCATATCAGTAAAAAATAGTCAAAAGCAATAATATTTCGAATAATAAGCTTTCGTCAATCATTTTCGGGAATAAAGTAGAAGATCTAACAGCAAGATAGCATACAAGTTAAAAACCGTTAAAACAAGTGCAAACATAACACATTGTTTCAATTTGACAAAACATTCTTTTGCTTAAACATTTATGAGGATTCGGACTGTACGAAACAACGGCTAAAGGATCAAGGTCGAATTTGCGAGTGAGCAAGCAATTTAAATTGCAACTATTTATTTTTTGCAAATAGGTTCGCGTGGAACATCATAAATCATTATGGAGAAAGTCAGAATTCATATCGGAACCAGGGCTGTAAATGGGTTGGAATTCCACTCTTGCAATTTTTTTTGGACTGGACAAGCAAAATAAAGATGCACAACATATAAATTGGGTGGGGCAAAGCTTCAAGGCAATATGGGCCATTGAAAGACCGAAAAACATTAAAGATGCACGTTTGCAGGAGGATTATATGTTGCTTGCCTTCATTTTTTAAATTTCCTAATTAAAAACACTTACTTTTTGTACTCCTTAACAAATTTTATATGCGTTTCTTTTCGAACGTGTTTATGTATATTGGCTATGAGGCGAAAATCTCGAAAAGTATTGATATTGTAGTTGGTCATACTTGCGTCACACTTAAAAAAACTTTGGGTTGGATCAAACGCATTATTTGAACTTAAGAATTTAGGTTGGATCAGAATATCCTGGGTCATTTACAGTCTTGATCCGAACTAGCTTATTTAAATTTTAAATGAATTAGGAAACAATGAAACAAAACAGTTGTGGGGAAAATCAAGGCGATATAGCATTTGCATAAGTACAAAAATTACCTTTGACGTTACTGTAGCTTTAATATGATCTAAAATTCGTGAAAGCTGTTGTTGGACTGCAGCTGGGGCCAGCGAAGCCAACTTAATAAGCATTAGGTA
This sequence comes from Hofstenia miamia, assembly GCA_900660155.1. Classification (NCBI taxonomy): domain Eukaryota; kingdom Metazoa; phylum Xenacoelomorpha; order Acoela; family Hofsteniidae; genus Hofstenia; species Hofstenia miamia. The sequence continues at coordinate 457,502 of CABFPE010000346.1, read as the reverse complement.
AGCAAGCATTTTTACATCATGTTGATCACGCAAAGCATTTAAGACATGACTTAAAAATTCGAATATATCTATTTGAGCTAACAACACATCACGTTCCAACAAGGTATACATACATTCATAAGCAGTCTTTCTAATATCTAAACCATCATCAATTGTATGCTTGAAAGGGCCCATTTCGACCTCACGAATGAGCTTTTTGTCTTCTTCAGTTTGTGCATATAGAGCGGGTAGTGTGTTATTGATTAATGGCGCTAGCAATAAAGGTTTGTTATGAGCAGCACAATTGATGGTTATTAATGTATTTCGGCGAACATTTAAATCTGAATCACTTAATAATGCCAAAAAATCTGATAGTACTTGAGGGAGATCTTTGTCAACAGGATGTGGTTTATCGGTAATAGCAAATTTAAGAGCTGATACCAATGTGCTTTTACGTAGGGGACCCGGAGATTGCTGTAGTAACGTACGCAATGCATACAAACAGTGTTCCGGAGAAAGTAACGTCAGTTTCCCTAAACATTCAGACACAAGTGTACGACATCCTTCCTCCGAAACATCGCTATACAAAAGAAGACTATTCCACAATTGCGTTTCATAAGCTCCACGCAATGCATCATTATCCGCAGCACTGATAGCTTCTTTCAAGGCCAATAAAAGAACAAATTGACGTTTTGGGCTGTTGTCCAACTCTGAAAGGATAAATGGCAAGAGAACATCGAAGCATTGCACACTCATACAACCTAGAGCGTAGGCAGCCGCTGTTTTAATATCTTCACTCTGATTACTGAAACATTCAGTAATTTCATTCGTTAACATTGGTTGCTCATTTGCTAAACTCACTCGCCTACCTATTTCACCAAGGGTTAACAATGCAAAAATTTGACGTTCACCCCTACTAAGAAATTGTATTAAATCTTTGACAACAACCGCATGCATATTCGACGCTACAACTAGCGCTGCCATGCAGCGGGACACAGCTGCTTGGGCACTTTTTGATAGGTCTGTAGACATTTCGACAAAAACTGGCAAAAGTGTATTCAAATTTAACCCTCCACAAGAATTTAATGTCTCTAAAGCACTTTGTAAAGCATCTAAAGCGGCTCCTTGCAGAACGTGAGATTTTAAGAGAGAAAGTAAGGAGGGCAGAACAGCTTCGCCAACTGCTTGCGAGTCATGTCTTGCTAGATTAGCTACAAGTCTTAAAGTCAGTTGAGAAATGCTTAAATCATTTTCTGAGATGAGACCCGAAACAGCTTTTGCTATTTCTGCAGCTGATTGAGGCCAAGTATATGCCAAAAGACACTCTAAAGTTGCCACACGCAATGATCGTTCGGTTTTTCTAAGAAATGTCAATAATGCTGGTAAAGCTCTTGAAATGTCATGTTGATGTGAGGAAAGAGCTACTTTTGTTAGAGCTCTAACTGCCACTAATCTAGTCATTTCATTATTAAGTCGTGCTAAGAGAAGACCAAGGGCATTTCCATTAATGTCATGCGCACCAGCGGCTAGAGCTGATCCCAAACAAAGTATTGCTCTCTCACGTACTTCCTGATCTTCGCCAGTTGCTGTCAATCGTTCTGAAGCAGTTGCCAATTGTTTATTTAACATTTCATCGGGCAATCCATCAGCAAATTCAGATAAAACTGTAAGCGATTCAGCAGCAACTTTATAAAATTTGTCCTTTGCTCCAGCCACAAGGGCAGGTAAAAGAAGCTGTAAATGTTTATTTAAATCCTTATGAGTTAGAAATATTTGGTGAAGACATGATAATGCAGTCAAGCGCAAAGGAGCAGGAATATCCGCAGCAAGAGATGTTGCTAGTACAGAGGTAACTGCGGATAAATGACTAGATAATGAACCAGGCAATGCAATTGAAAGTTGGGCCAAAACACTAAGAGCACCTTGCCGCGTTTTTACACTGCGTGTCTTAACTAACTGTCGCATTAATTCTTTCCAAACAATATCAACCTTAACACAAGAAGGACATCGTTTTAGTAAAGCTAAGAAAGCGGCGAAAACATCCGTTTTAACAGACTCTTCCCGTTCCTTAAATCTATCAAGCAGGGCATCTGCTAATTGCATATTTTGCGAATTGTCTAAAGGAGGGCGACATGTTATGACAGCTTCCAAGAGACGAGCAGCAGCACGCCTAACTTTCCATGAAACGTCATCATCATCGGAATAGTCTTCACTTTCATCTGATACATCGTCTTCATCATCATCAGCATAACTATAATTAGGATCATGTGATAAAGCAACGATTGCTAATCGAACAATATCTAACACATTTGAATTGGTTAAATGTGCAGGACAGCGGCGAACTACAGCTTCTAAGCCTTGCAAGCAACATTCACGCAATTCATCTTCTTCACTTGATTCACCATTGCTAGATTCACAAGAGATAGCCAAAGAAGTAAAACATGGAACTAATCTACGTGTTTGAGTAATATTTAATCTATGCCCGGCTTGGCGTACAATGGCTCCAACGCATAATACATATGGCCTAGCTTGCATATTAGCGTTTCGTAAAGCCTCTAATAACTTATCTAAGAGCGCTGCTAGAAGCTCTGGTGCACAGCATTGAACAAGGTATCCTATCGCCAAAATTGCTCGTTTACGCAAAGCTGGTCGGTCATTGGTCAATAAGGGGAAAAGGTAATTCCATAAAGTACGAGAGTGATAATTAGTTAAACTTGGACCGAATATGGCAAGTAATTCTCCAACCATATCCAATGCTTCCAGTTGAGCGGCTTCTGCTGCTGTTAAACGTGACAGAATTGAACCTGCCGCGCCCACGTGGGTCTTAGGAAGTTGACCGATCAGGGTTTTAAGAGCCATGCTAGATACATCCCGCAAATGTTCATCAGGTGATGTATGTAAATCAGAGCACAATGCCTCAGAAATGGCTTCTAGTTGCGAGTCACGTACTTTGGAAACTAGGGGACCCAAACATTTTACTGCTAAATTTTGGACTTCCGCGTTTTTATCGCGTAAAAGTTTAAGTAACATTCTTACAACACCACGTTCGCTGTTGTCATCTAATTTCAAAGCGTCATTTTGTAATTCAGCCATTAGATCAGTTGTAGCCATATAACGAAAATCTTTATCAGCTGAATTCATTTTATCTAACAGATATGATATCTGATATGAGACGTGGCCTGCCATTTCTAAAGAAATACAATAAAATTAGCATTAAAATAATATTTTACAGTTTGAATGCAACATTAACAATTTTACAGTTTATTCGATGCGATTCCAAACATTCTTTGAACTTTTGCATTAAAATAATAATAATGAAATAAATACTAGAATCTCTAAAAATCACAATTCATTATTGTTTTTGCGATGCTAATTAATAACATTTTTAACAAAGAAAGCATTTGACAATGAAAAACAATATTTCTTCAATTGCAACCTGTTTTTGTGGAGTAGGAACTAGTGTATCAGTAACTATAAATCGCCAATAATTTTTTATAATTTTAACCCACCATTTATCTAGGATTTACATTCAGGTTATTAATGATGCTTCATTTTATATAATTACTGTATATATAAATTTGTGTGTAAAAAGTGTTCAGAATTGATCAGTATTTGTTCAATCATTTTTAAGCATATCTAGAACCAAATTTCATTCCCAATGAAAAAGAAAAATAATATTACCACTGGCATACTACTGTGTATCCACTAGGTAAATGTTACTTCACCAACTTGAAAGTGATCGATGTGCAATTCTTTGACATAATTCTAGCACATTCTTAATCATTATTAGAAAGCATTTGTAATTCTGGGATAATATATCACTTGATGGGGTTTTGAATGAGTAGCATAATAGTAAAATTTTTCGATTTTAAGATGAATGAACCGATGGTAGTGTTTAGTTGTATACAGTACTTGCATTTGATAAGAATAAATATTGTTTTTGTTCTTATAGATAAATGAGATAACGGTTTATTTACATGCCAGAGAGGCCATGAAAAATTTTTCTTAATTTCTATTACTATTTAGATATAGATAAGTGGCTCGATGAAATTATAAAAAATTAATATAAAAAACCGCCAAATGGATTTGGAACGTGCTAATTCGTAAATATAAAATAATTCGCTGTGATTTGGTATTCTTTAAAAATAGCTTCTTTCATGTGGGCGCGCATGTAAAAATATTGCGGGCCGAAGAAGACATCACACATGTTGTTCTATACACGTCATTAAATGTCGTCTGGCGTCATAATGGATTAATAATTGCGTTGACTACTAGAGGAATCCAGATTTCAAATTAATGGATATTTTATTTACGAAAAAATATTTTTGAGTTTTAGATGATGTCAATATTGAATATCTTTGTTTTTCTATATAATTTCGTTGTTTATTTATATTATAATCTTTGAATTTTATATTAATCATCTTGCTAATTAAGTATTGTGAATATATATATACACTTAGAAGAAGCGCTTTGTTGAGTTTACAAATTATAGAGGCGATTTGTGGACATAATTATAAGGATTTTTTGAAGAAATTTTTTTAATGAATATTTACATGATTTACAGATAAAATTAACATGGTATTTAACTTTTGACGCATTTATATCATTATTTTTTAAACATTTTAGTAGAAATAACTAAAAACATTAATTAAATATTAGCTCATTTACAAATTTTGGCTATTTGCTCTCCTTGCCTTCCATGAAAACGATTAATTAATTAAGTAACCGCAATTAAGTGTCAAAGTGGCATATTCTTCATCATTAGAGTTGGCGGGTTACTACGTACTAGTATATATACTGACTAGTAAATTACTAGTAATGCTACTAGTAACTAATTTGAGGTTACCTCTTCAGGTTACTGGGATTAGTAACTTCTTTTCAAGTGCATCATGAGTTCATGAGTCAATATTACAACCAAACAATATCGTATTACTTCTTCACTCTTGCAGGCATGCAATGAGCTACTACTTGAAAGTCAAAGTTCCTAATAATTATGGGATATGTAGAGGACATTAGAGTATTTTATTGGGTTGCCGCGGTTACTAGTAGGTTATTGATGAGTTATTAGTAAGTTACTAGTAACCACTTTCTAGGTTACCATAATTTGCCAACCCTATTTATCATGTTTAAAATCCAGAGGCGCTTTGTTGAGAAAATGTATTTATAAGAGATGCTATGTAGCGTCCCATATAGAAATCCATATAATTGATATAATAATTTAAAAATATGATTTTGTATGCCCCGTTTAGTGTAAGATAAGATTTTAAGGCAGTTCAGTTGAATACTTTACGTTTAAAAGCCGAGACGCACTCTGTGTATATATATATATAGATATAGATATAGATATATACGAAAATTATACACTTGCTAATCTGACAAAAACAATACTGTGATAATTCAAAAAACTCTAAATATTTAGAAGGTATGAATGCAATTCTAAATTTCTATTGTGAGAGTGAGATCCGGATAAAAGAAGTAAGCACAATTTTTTTCGTTATAGACGAAAATATGAATATTAAAGAGGCTTAACATCTTCCTTTTGTAGGCTATGACGTAAAATCACTCTTCAATAATATTCGCATTGAAAAATCCATAGATCCGCATTTGAACATCAACCTTCACAATAATTTAGAAATTAATCATCAAGTTTTATATCAACAAATGTGTTGATTTTACATTTGATAATATCTTATACAAGCCTACCACTGGAATTACTACAATTGAATATCCGGACGACATCATTACTGTATTTAAAACTATAGAAGCTGAGAAGTCATAGATATTTAAATGGCATTAGAAAAGAAACTTCAATTTACAAACGATTACGAAATAGTTTGAAGTTATTACTCAAAAAATGACAAATCGGTATCAAAAAGCTACAAAAACAGATTATTATATAAAATTCAATTCAAACTGTGACGAATTTCTAAAGTAAAATAGACAAGTGTCCGAAAAATATTTATAAATTGTGCAAATTAAAAAATTTAAAAACGAGACTCAATAATGATATGAAAATAGTTAATAAACAAAGTGATTAATGCAAAAGAAAAAGATAATAAACAACGAATTGATGGAGAAAAACAGATTTTCGAAATATTTTGTATAAAAAAGAAAAAAAGAACTACAAATTTTGAACAAAGATATATCATAATCAAACACTATTCCAGTATTAACATATACAAACAACACAAGATATTTTTGTAGGGTAGGAAAAGATAAAATACCCACTGATTTGCAATCTGGACACGTCTATGTTTACAATGCAATTTTTCATCATCGGCGAGAACTGACGCATTTAAAAACAATTTATACACTTGTTGCATATGACAGCAATTAAATTCTTGTTTGGGGTAGGGTTTATTTTGACTTTTCAAACAATTGTAATCAGTCTATGTATTTTCTTGTAATTAATAACATTATATGAAAAAATTATGTGAAATTAGTTTTCCTACCAAAATTTTACGAAATAAGCGCTACAAAATGAATTCTACCTTAGGCTAAAAAATTTACGTAAAGAATGTGAACTCCATGACATTCCAATAATAACATAAAATTCAGATAGTTTTACGATAGCAAAATGGTACCATACGACTAATGCTATAAATTTCATCTATAAATATAAAAAATAGGTGTACAAAACGGTATGTAAGGTAATTTTCTGGGTATCAAAATTATTAACCTTACTCAATCTAAAATAATATGAAAATGTCGTTCTTTGCATGAATGTTGCAGAGTGCCAAACAAAGTATTGGTGGGAACATATGAACACCGCTTTGCACTACCGGTATTGCAAATAGTTATTGGGATCTGAATTATATTCGGCCTATTAGATTTGATCCTATAATAAACATTATGATTCTACGCAACTTCTATTTTGTACAAAATTAACAAAAATGATTTAATAAAACTTTGAAATTTGTAGACCCAATTTTCTCACAGCACCTAAATACATTTATAAATTTTGGGAATCATTCATCTCGTGTACAGCAATGGCCTATTTAACTGATTTAAAAAAATTTATGTAATCAATCTTATACAGATTTAGTTGCACTGAAGAAAACATAAGCTGATTTCTTAGAATACATCAACAATGTTAAATTATGAAAAATTCTAAACTCCCATTTTAAAGCATAACACATTAAGGTGCCCAAAAAGTCAGTAAGTACTGTCAAATTTTGGTCGAAATGCAGAAATTAAGTTAATAAGGTCAAAATTTCACTTTAAAATAAATAGTTAAAATTTATTTAACATATATAAAAAGTCTTCTTTGGTCTTCATGGAGTCAATGGAAAAAATGTTACCCCGCCGAAGTGGACACAAGTTTCTCATTGCTAAAAGGGTCGGTTAACATTCGTAAACATCCAATATTTCATTTTAATCATAGTTGCCAATGAAACGTGAAAGGCTAAGTTAAAAAACAAGATTGTTAAGGTTACAATTTGGTCGCCCTATTCGTTATAATATAAATTTCTGTCATTTTAATAACAATAAATTTCATATTCGAAGAAAATTAATTTTTTAAGCTTAGTACAAAGAATCTTTCTAAAGCAAACTATCCTGATAGCAAAACCACCTCTTTGACACATGCAAGGCATCGTTATGTTCTATCAGGTTTGCCTCAAATAATCATTGCTACTTTAGATTTTCTATATTACGTGAGGACATTAATGAGTAACAACGTGCTCAAATTACCAGAGCCCTTTATTACCATTCTTTGAAAACAGTGACTTTCTTCCGTCAAACCGTGCTGCATATTATTTCTAAATAACTTTCGACGTTGGTCTCGTCTTTCCAAAAAGTATGTGCCTAATGGTAATGCACCACTAATATAACTTTGGACATAGCTTTCAAAAGATGCTTTTTCAAGTTACCTTCTTCTGCAGGGCAGACCGATGCGGTACACTTGAAATAGTAGATGTCATAAAAACTGAAATTTGCGCGGTCTCCCCGATTTTAGTATGATATATTAATAAATTCTTAATTGCAGTTTTGACAGTGCTTAGGAGAAAACCTATAGCTTATTTTCAATGAAAATTTTAGTAAGGTGTCTAAGTTCCTGAGACAAAAGCTTGACAAATTTGTTTCCCCGAGTTGAGAAAAATTTGTAGTATAAGGATCCGCTAATTGATAGAAAATTTTTTATGAAAGTGTAAAATACGTTTTTCTTAGTATTAAAATCTTTAAATGAAACTTCTATGTTCAAAGAAACTGTGATTGATTTGCTAATTCTTTAAATGCAGACTTCTACAAGGTATTGTAAATATCACACACTTTCTTTATACTTCAATGTGGTTTACAATCGCTGAGGCAATTGTATGCATTTTGCTAGTAATAATTGTAATAGTAATTTATGCTAATGAGATAATTCTCATATCAGTCTACTATTGGTTTTCCACGAACCTTAATTTTTAACAGGCTACCGACCTATTAAAAGGATAAACAAATATTAAAATTATTTTCTCCGAGGCATGAACATGTCTATTGGGGAAGTGCCTGAATGCAATTTCCAAAATTTCTATTAAAGCGTTTGCTGTAGCTGAAGTAGTTCAAAAGATATACATAATTTCTATGAAAATTCTGAATATGTGGAAGAGATTTAAATTTTCTCTATTTCTAACTTTAATACAAATATAAGTTTTCAAGGCCATCAAAATAACAAAGAACGTTAAATCTTCCTTGATATATGCGTAGATCTCCCAAAACCATTGAAGCGATGTTTATTATAAGTTTATAAGATGTATGAAACATGCTTGATGTTTTAACGAAAATAGGTAATCAAAACATTCGAAGTGAAGAAGTGCAAATTGCTGCTCCTAAAAAGATGATCCATTTTTATTTACATTTGAGAGCACTTACAAAAGTATGAAAGAAGGATTAACACCAAAGCCTAAGCATGTCGACATAGTGATTCATACAAATTTATTAGCAAATATTTCAGTGTTATAGACTACTAGGAAAATTTAATGCAATAATACTAGTTTGCTTTAGGGATGTATATATAATCCATCAATGTAATATAAATACAAAACCTTCTAAATATTTATTATCCAAGTGATAGCATTTGGCATGCAATTGCAGCTATGCAAACTTTAGAGAAATATTAAATTTTTGACCGAAACATTGAATTTAACTTTAACACTAATAATATGTTTAATTAAAAATCAGACCCAATTAGAAAATAACAGTAAGTATTAGTCCAAAAAAATTGCAACTGTTTATTTGAATTCGGAGTAAAAGATGAGAAAATTGAATTTTTATCACAAGAAATAAATCTCAAACATTAAGATTTTTCTAAAAATAAAAAATTTGTCCTAATATTTTTTGAAAGTTTGAAATTTATTATTGATGAAAAATGTGCCAACCTCTTAATGGAGGCTGAGCTTTTCAATATGTTTCTGATTTTGATTTAAGTTTTAACAGACAGTATACATGCAATTTCTTTATAACGACTATTTGCTTATAGCGACAAAAATGAATTCCCCGGATATATCGTAACCTTTTCAATGTAATAAGACACCTTTTAATGACCCAGAAAAGAAATATTCTCTTATAACAGCATTTTGGCATCACTGAACAATTTATTCTTTAAATTACTTCTCAGGCATATTTGTAAATATAATTTTCGAGATGTTTTTGTAACTTGTCTGGTTTAAATAACGATCACAATTCAAAATTACATACACAAGAAATCTGTTCCGACCATACATTCAAAACAAAGATATCCTCAATATTCCAATCATACAAAATAGAATATGTATATTCAAGAATAAAGATCAAACTCCAAAATAACTAGTTCCATCAATTGTCTAAAAATATAAATGCGACAATAAATTGTAAATCGGGGAAACAGTTCGACATGTTGGTAAAAATAATTGAATTACTTAGTGATCACTTAAATGCAGAAATCTACAAACATTCTCATGAACTTAAAGAAAATAATTTAAATATCATTAGAACAAAGAACACTAAAAGAGCAGAATCCATCATATTAAAAAAGATCATAATTATATTATAATTATAAACAAACAAGTTTATTACATTAAACGAACTTATTTATTTTAGGTAATGCATGCATGTGTAAATTAAATAGTGCTTTTATATAAATGACTATTAGTACTCAAATAATTCTAAGACTGTTCCTTCTGCAATTACATTCACAAATACACAAACACACAAAACAAATATGAATTTCTTTTCACCTTGATTAATGCTATGTCTAAAACATATTTACGATTAAATAAAAAACTTAAGGTCAATGTATTCTTAAACTAAGTGTGTTTTTTAATATCAAGATGATCACAACTATCGGTAAGAACTACAACTACATAGCTACATTAATTCCTAAAACTGGCGTTTTACAAAGTAATAATAAAAAAAGTGTCTATTTATGAAAAGATATTTATGTCAAATTATATAATTACAAATTGCCCTGCAATCATTTTTTAATTTGTTATGACGAATTTATTCTTCCAAGAAAATAGGCACGTTGTTAGAATTAAACTGTGCGAGTGACAGCAAGGCACAAGGCTTTAAGAGTCGACTTTGTGTTCCTTGGTTCGAGCAGCAAATTAGAAGCCTTATTTCTTCAGAATTGTATTTCTCTGAATAGTTTTAATTCAGCAATTTCATACCAAGTCTCGTTTCCAGAAATATAATGTTATACACATTTTATATTTACTATTTAATATCATATATCCGTAGAAAGATTCTACTTCTATATTGTACTAAACTTAACACGATTAGCTCTAAAAGTCAATATTTTGATAATTAAGTTCTCGGTTTTAGAGTCAATGCACGACTGTTGGCGAACCATTTTAGTATTGAATCTAATAATTTAAGTTTTCGACAGCTAATTTCGTGAAGTTGATTAACTAAGTGAAATTTTTCATGGAAAAATTACTTAGGAATATATTTACCATAATGTGTACAGTAATTTTACAGAAATAAATTTAATCAGTTTCAGTAATAAATGTGATTAATCGGCTGGAATCCCTCCCTCCTCAATAATTGTCCTAGAGCCTTAAGAAGGCAATTATTTTGCATCAAATCTTTTTAAATTTAAGCTTTACGATTTGTATAGAAAAAGATAAATTATTTAATTTATGAAATATTTTTTATGGAAATTAAGTTCAATTCTCGGCATAAGTGCGCCACCATTGGACTCCTCTATCGCTTGTGTTTGATTGTGGCGTCACCTGTCTGGATATTTTAATATGTCAAGCAAATAAACAGGACACACCCGCTAACAAATTCAACTACTCGAACTCATTATATTATTGCACAGCATTGCCAACCACATTGAACATATGCGAGGTTATTTATCTGAATTTAATTAGCATCGTGACACGCAATTTCTTTGATGGTGTCTCCGACTGCATAATGTAAAATATTTAGCTATAGACATGCTGTCATTCTTAATCCAAGATGTCTAGGCATATACACATACAGCCGCATTCACTGTAAAAGAGCGCGCCTTGATCAATCTAATTTGGGTCCATTTCATTAATTGTTTGACATCATACCATTCATTACTTAATTGTTTCAATTTGTTGTTCTGCCTTGCACTGTGTGTAGTCACAAAGTATACAATGATGTTACAGATGCTATATGTGCGATGATGGAGAGACACAGCACAATTGCATATGCTTACGTAGAAGACTCTGAGAATGAAAGAATCATACGCATCTACATTCGTCGTACTGGTGGTAGAAGCACCTCACACAATTCGAACTTTCATCTCTCTCTGCAACTAAATCAGAAGCAGTTAATTAAGATCGTGAAAAAAATCGACCAGGAATTAGACTTGTTTATTGAATGGAAGCCACTTGGCACCAATCAAATATCAGTCTTAGATGTCCGCACAGCCTTCGCTATGAAGCAACTGCAGTTAAAGTTTGGAGAGTCAATTGCTGTTTTATCATCAGCAGCTCTGGCATAACAATTGGGACTCTAACCCATTCGGTCTTCCTCGTCTGTGGTTAGATTATAGCCTGTACAATCAACTCAGATGTCATCAAACTGCTAAAACAAACATTGAATATATATATCAAAAACGTCATCATAAATAATTATGACATCAAATATCCGAACATTCCAAATTGATAATACTATTGTGAATAATGTTTGGGCAAAACTAGATATAATGTCACAATACAATCGTGTGTTAGATAGAGGAGGAGGTAAGATATTAAATATGTTTTTGGGTATAAATTATTTACTTAATAAATTGTTCTGTATGTCATGGGAAATTTCATATTCGTCTCGTATACCAAAGATAGGTTTTACTTATTCTGAGAAATAAATGTTGCAATATCGTAGTCCTAATCTAGCTATTAAATTCTAACTTTTTTTCAACTTGTAATTTTTCATTAATGCAAATATTGTATATTTCCTGTACGTAAAAATGATTGTTATTTTCTCGCTAAACGTAACCATTGGTTTTTTTAATAGAATCATCAAGTAATTCACATTCACTTAAGCGGTTTGTTTAGTTAAAGGTGACTTTTTTTTACTGATTTCCAATGACAGTCAATTGAAATATTGCTCTAAAATGAGATTGAATGGGATTTGAATATTCATCGAACTTTCTTTGTCTTTATATACATCCTCTACATTAACAATTTTCCGTTATGTATTGATAAGATTAAAGGTCATTTAGAGTGCAGCAAGCGGCAATTGTTTCAGTAGAAAATACAGTAATAGCTGAGAGAATTTTTTATTCTTCAATAGGAGAAACATAAGCACTTTTTTATTTTAAATGCTTTACAATTTTTAAAATACTGTCTTTCGCGAATATATATCATTCTAATTAAATTGAAATCTGCTATCATTATTTGCTGATTATCTTCTGGATTCAGAAACTTCAATATCAAATGTGAAATCCAATTTGTACTTTTAAAATTATTGGTGCCTTGGTCACATCATATACAATGCTTCCATTGCAACTTTATTTAGGAATTTAGAGTTTTCTTAGGAATCTTTAAAAGTAGATTTCGATTAATCGATGGTTATCAAAAAGAATACTAAAACTTTAACAATAATAATAATGAATGACTTTATTTAGCCGCTAAACTCGGTTAGTTACTGACCAGTCAACTCAAATACTTTGTTAGTATTAGTCAATGATATCTTTATGCCCAAAACCAACGCTTTTTGCATGCTCCTTTTCCAAAATCTTCATATTATAGTTTTTAACTATTCCTATCAAACTTGAAGACGACTTTTTTTACTTACGTATATTTCATCAATGCATAAATGTTATCATTACCTTGGTTGTATCTCGATGAATATACGCATCCTCTTAAACCTGTTTCAAAATGTACACGTAAAATTTTATAGCTATTTTGCCTTCTTGGATAACCAAAACGAAGGTCTGACGATTCAGTTTTTTGTTGCTTAATTGTGATTAAGGTGGTTGTTTCACCCAATATATTCTTCTGTTAAATATTTACCTAAATTGTGACACTTTATCGTTAAATATAAATCAACTGGCCCAATAAACAAAATAATTTACAACCTTGTGAATTTTTGGAGGAGTTCGAATTTGGATATGTATATAGAGTTTCTCGGCACTTACGTATTATCGGTAAAATCGTCGCTGAACCATTTAATTTCAGTTAGTTTTGCAAAAATACCTAAAATGGTTTTCTTTAAGTAGTTAGTATTCTGTATATTTGAATAACTCAATGAAAAGTTAAGTGTTAAGTTGCTGTATTCCAGAATTATCACGACTTTTAAGTCTTGCTAATATGGTTCTCTGGTTAGTTTGCTAAGTAGTCTAGTACCAGGGATATGTAACAACAACTGAAGGAATTGAAGTGCATTTCAGTTGTTTTCTATTTAAAACTCTTGCTGAAGTGCAATATTTAGTTCTTCTTTTTACTTCTTTTTACGCCCGATTTTACGCGTAGCATTAATTATTGGGAAATTGTCACTGTTACATGTCCGCCACGTTTGCTATGATTTGATTTACAATTACATGCATTAGAAGATGAATAAGAAAAAGACTTAAATTTTCTCTTTAAAGCACTTCCTCTAACTACGATAATATTGATTATATATGTATACTTTATGAAGGCATTAAATATCCAGTTGAGTCTCTTCTTACACAATATAGAATATCGAACACAAACAATTATGTAGATGTGATTATCACTATATTTAACTGTGTATATGAAAAAGTTAGTATCACAGTTGACCTTTAAAGTTCTAGGCCCAATGAAAAATAGTTTGTTTAAGCTTCAAAGCTCCCGATTTAGGCAGTAATTTAAGAGAAAGTAGTTTGTCGAGGAAAATCAAGAGTACCGGTGAATAGCGTGTTCATCACGATCATGATTTTATATTGTAGTTGACACGAAATTACATTAATAAGTAATCCTTGTAGGAATCACCGTTAAAGATCCACCGCAAACATCATTACTGGAAAACTTTAAGTTTATTTAGATCTTGAACAGATGGACTTCGAACTGCACATCCATAGAGAAAAGTTGAGCGAATATATGCTTTATACAGCATAAGCTTTACAAGAAAGGTAATGTCGTCGGAGGCACATAGAGAAGTAAAGGTATAAAGACAGACTTTCAGCTTATGAAACAAGTGATTCTTCTATTTTAGAGTACTAGAAATGGAAATACCACCACATTCCTTTAATACATTGTCTTGAAAAACAAGTTGAGCATCAGTGAGCCTGGAGCTAACGACCAAAAACTACGTTGTACTACTATTAAAAATCATTTTGTTTTCGAACCAAGCTTTGAGACAATTGTTTAAATAAGCTTGTAGTCCAGCTTTACTGTAATCAGAAAGCAATTACATAATAAATCGTGAACGTAATATTTTATAAACACTATAAATAATAGTAGGCCTAATAGGCACCCTTGATAAACGCCACTTTCAACATGTTTCCAAACAGATATGCGATTATTTATCATTGTGCAATTCAAGATACGAATGTATTAGACGCAGTAAATTTCAACCTACACCACAACCGCGCATTTTGACTAATAGAATTTTATTGGACACTTTGTCCAACGCCTTGCTGAAATCGAAATATTAACAGTAAAAAAAGTAAATGAGAATTTGAGTAGCAGTTGACCGCCCTCGAGTAAAACGAAATAAATACCTCCTAACAATTGGGTACAAAAATGAGTTTTTCAAAAACTAGAGAAAGTTTAAGAACAATGCTAATAGGCCGAAAAGAAATAATAAGATTTTTTAGTGAAGCCTCCTTTGAAAACAGGAACTACATATGCCAGGTTCCAGCAGTTTTGAAAAACAAAAATGAAAAGCAAGCGGCCATGATATTCTACGCAGGACCTCACGCGATATACAGAGTTTTCATAATTGTTGAAGCAAAACAAACTAGGGCAATAATAATGTATTCAAGGGCATTAAAATAGTATTTCAGATTCTGCAAATATTCAATCTCAAATTTGGAAGTACATGATCAAGATGTCCACCTTTCTGGTGTAATATGTATTCAAACAAAAGACTTTTTGCTCCATCGACCAAGGCATGATTAATTTTCTCAATATATGCAAATGTTAGCTATTTAGCTTCAAGAATCAAAAATCAAACCCTATACAATCAATGCCCGATCCAGTAAAGGCGCTGACATCCTCGTTTAGAAGAAATTAACCATTAAAAGCATTAACGTTTCGACAGTAAAATAAACACCATCCCAAATTTGCTTGTTATGTAATAGCCTGAAAAATCATTAAGACAAGAGTTGATGTAAACAATTGTTCAATACATACAGCAGTATTAAGTTCAATGGAGTCCCGTGCGTCATTTTGTAGTCTAGCAATTTTAACAGTATCTACTCAGTTCGCTTTGGCAGTGTGAAGTACAAAAATATGGATATCTTGTCGTTTTGCATCGGTTTTTAGGTATAAATAATTTCATAATTATTGTAAAATAAAAAAATAAAATCTAGATATATACATCTCATATTGTAGATAAAGTAGCAAAGAAAAGATAGACTGCGCTAAAATTTAGCATAGGTCGGGAGTAATTGATACATGAATTCTCTAGTTGTTATGGCAAAAGCAATCGTTGCGATGATCTGCGTTTACTGTCAGAGTGATATTAATGGCATAATAATCCAAAAAAGATACTTTCATCAAATCTGGATTACCTATCGATAAGTTGTTTGAGTTAGTGACCACAACATCCAGAACTGTGTGTGGCACTATGTACAAATATTGGTATTTATTATTAAGAAGAAAATCAAGAAAAGGCATTATATGCCTGTAGATGTCATATCATGCTAATCAATTTCCGGGTAGC
Organism: Hofstenia miamia; assembly: GCA_900660155.1. Taxonomy (NCBI): domain Eukaryota; kingdom Metazoa; phylum Xenacoelomorpha; order Acoela; family Hofsteniidae; genus Hofstenia; species Hofstenia miamia. The sequence continues at coordinate 441,236 of CABFPE010000346.1, read as the reverse complement.
TGGCGAGTGAGAAATTGAACAACGTAGAAAACATTATTCCAGCATTGACGATGTATTTGAAATGAAACTTTTTGCAAGGCGCAGTACGCTTGTGTCGAGTTCCCTTCCAATTGTGATTGGCCAATGTGTGATTTCGAGCCTGTTTATTTCATAGAATAGTGATAGTGTATTTTCGAGTTTTGAAGTTAGAAATGGTTGCGATTAATAAAGGAACTGAAAATTGACGCAAAAGACTTTTTCTTAAAGTATCAAAACTTTTCAGTATCTTTCTAATATTCTCGGACTTTTGTCTGACAGTTTTTCTGAACACAATGTGCATTTTCAAGCTGGGAAACAGCTTAATGACGGGGTTTTCTAGAAAACCATGACATTGACTAGTTTACTACTGCGTCAATGGCGTTTCACGGTTACTTTTCTGCATTTTTGAACAATCACCGATTCACTCCACCACTTCCCATTTGTTGCTTCCTATGACTGTATTTGAAGAAACGAACTCACTGTGGAAGCAACGAGTATCCGAATTTAGTGCTCTAGGTTGTAAAATGTGGCAAATGTTTCAAAGCTATTGAGAAATATGCTGTCGCTGTGTGTCATTCTTGCCATTGAAATTTGGCAGATATAATTCTTCAATAGGACTCATTGTTTTGTTTGAAAATTGTGTAATTTTTATGAACATATTATATGAGCTTCTAGCCTTCTACTTATATATACGAGTATATTCTTCGAGTAATTGCACGCAAATAAATGTAGTAACTTTGTTGGTCAGCAACTCATTTTTCTAACCTTAATACATGTGATTGCATGTGTATTTATCATATTTGTGTTAATAAAAGTAACATTTGAAACACACTTTCTCTTCAGTTAAATTTTGTGTACTAAAATATCAACATCTGAATTACATAACTGTTGTGATTGAAGTAGCTAGCTTAACATCTTATATGTGACAAATTTGACACATTTGGTGCTTTTAGGAATATTGGATAATGGTGCTCATAGTGTTAACAATTTCATTATCAAGTATTATTAAATAAATGAAAAATGCAATATTCAATTATTTATATATTTCATCTTCAATAGCGTATATTTAGTCTATCATTTGTACAGCCTGTCCTATTCATTAAAATTCTGTAAAAATGCTATGCATAAAAATTTTCAATATGCACATATGTACATATACAAACACAATAAACTACACTACACACGCAACAACAAAATTATAATATTTTGCTGAAGAAGTCTTTCCATGCGTGTGTTATACTATGTCCTACTGATCAGTTTCCGAGATATTTTTTCTGAAAATCCTACCGATATAGGACGGACTAATTTCGTAAAGCATTTCATTCAAACAGAGAATAATGCCCCAGTATTTTCTAAACCTTTTCGACGCAGTCGCTACGAAAACGACCTTATTAACA
>CABFPE010000346.1:412710-438821 GCA_900660155.1 Hofstenia miamia | reverse complement strand
GATGAATTACAGAAAGCAGTATTCCAAATCAATTCATCTAGCAGTTCCTATGCCGGTGTTCCACCATTTACTATTTTGTACGGATCCAACCCTACGCAACCATTCGATTGGCCTCTTAATTCGTCACAGTTCTTCAGTAATGAAGAAAAGAATTTACGCTCTCCGAAATTTATCCAACAGAAAATAGCAGTAGACACAGCTTTGGGTCCTAAGTACGGGGCAAAAATCAAGGTTCATCGTCGTATTTCAAAGCAACTCGTTACTGACTTACAAGGAAGAGTTTATAACTTAAATAATTGCCGAATTATTTGGTAGCCCCCGAATTTAGGGGGAGGGATGTTATACTATGTCCTGTGTAGCGATATGTTAAATATTTGTTAATGTTTGCTTTTGTTTGGCAGGCATGTTTTTAACCAGATTTTGCGGGAATCGTTATTGATAATTAAATGATTTTACGTGTTGGCTGCTTGGTTTTGTAGTAGATTACAAGATAGAAGACTAACGTAATAGCGTGTAATCTTGCTTTGCCAGTAGGTCATATTTTAAGTATTTTTACATTTTTGTTTCTTTTCTCTCTGATTCTTGTAGGCAGCTTGTTCGACAGTTTACATGTCGCTGTTTAGGAATTTATTTTCTCGTAATTTATGTAAATATTGATTTTCATGCTTAATTTTGTTCTAAAATCTAAAACTGATTCCCTTGAAAATTCAATTTGTTTAGAGTTGAATAATAAATTTATGGATCTGCCCTTAAGTGCATTTGTATGTTAATTTTTTTCGTAATATGCAACTAGTTTTAAAAGTTTTTTTGTTTTATATTCTTCAGTGTTTATATATTTACGCCCTATTGTCCGGCCAAATTTTTGTGTATTTTGTTGCATTTGTCTTAGTTTGTTACTCTAAACTATTGTTTGTTTTCTCCTTACACCATTTCAAAATCCTAAATACACTTCATGAACAAGAATGCATTGGTTCAAGTTACATTGAATAGTTGGTTACTTTAAATGTTTTACTCAATTATAAAAATACTGTACAGTAGTATTTTTTTACTCTAAGAATGCACTGGGAGAACATAGATATAATACCTTGGGATGACAAACCTCAAAAATTATATTTTCATTTTCATGCCATATCTCTTCATAAAAAAAATTTGTCATCTTGTTCCTACTACTACACTATTACAAAACATACTTAGTCTTGTACAGATTGTGGATTTAGGAAAAGATAAAATCTACTTTGTAACTTTCCCCAACCATTTGGTATATATTTCTACATGACAACAAAGAATCGTTCTAGGCATATACGCTTGACTAAAGTGTGATTTTTCCTAGATTTCTTCAATAATTTTAGTTGAATTTCTACATCATCAAAATAAATAATTTATGAATTAAAGGATTGAAGGCTTTATTATGCGTTTTTGATATTTCCTTAAAATTCATTACTTATGGTGCTTGATACTTTTTTTACACAAATTGTCCTCAGAATAAGGACTGATTCTCTTTTTTGGATTCTAATATTTCCAAAGCTCTTTGCAGTGTCCAAGCAGTCCTTTTCATCACAGTACTAAGAACTCCACACAGAACTAAACCTATGATGGAAACTATTTACACACAAATACTTAGATAAAAGAGGCGGATAAAGAACCAACGAATGAACAGGTATCTTAAAAGGCTTGGTTAATAAAATATACGTACAATGAAAATAAAACACTTTAAAAATCTCTTGGTGATGCGATTGATTTTATAATATACGTAATCAATGCTCTAAAATTTTTAGTTGTTAATAAGTCTCTCATGTTATTGAAGTCTCCAGGCTATACATTAGTTCGTCTATGACACTCAAAGGTGAGTTGTTTTGGGTTCTCATTTGACTGATGACAGAGTCTGCATAAAGGAGTGTCAATGAACCTGGAGAAGAAAAATTTGTCTCTTGATTGTTTAGCACCACCTTATACATAAGTGTTTTATAATATGGTCTGCACTGTTCTTGCCTGATTTTATTTAAAATTTTTAGGATGATGTCTTGAGTGATCTCGCAATATGCTGCAGCATTTTCGATAGAGTTTTTGATGCTTGGTTGTCCAAGGAAGCACAAAATTTGCTAAAATTGTACCCTTTGATTTTGGTTTAAACTCCAATATATTATTTCTTTTCTATATTAAAAATTTGCACAAACGTGTAGAAGGCATATCGTTACTTAGATAGACACTACCTCTAAAAAATTTTGAGTTTGATATCAAATCTGGCAGTTCCGCACTGCAATTGTTTGGTTCAGCTTGAATTTCATTCCCTATAATAATTTTAAGATATTCGCAAGGAATGGAATTTGTGTTTTAAAAATTTAGGAATTGTTATATTACAGACCATGTCGAGCAGATCTTTTCTTGCCGTGGAGTCTTTAACTATGTCTGAACATGGACCATAAAGTGGGTGCCGCCTACAGTTTAAAATTATGCTAATGATGTTAATTTTATACGATGTTTGTAGATATTAAATGTTACCAAACTGGATCCCGCCTCTTCTGTAGCTGCAATACATTACTTACCTATATCTGCGGGAACTACTGCAATACATACATTATTTTACTCAATAAAAAGACGTTCAACGCTTTTAATTTACCATATAAGATTTTCCTGTTTCCTATAAAATTAATTAGCAGTTGATTTTCCTTTACAAAGGCATGCATATCAAAATTCATTTGTTCTTTTAAACCTAGCTTGATACCTAACAAATTCATTACGCTATGATTTACTGAGCAGTCCGTGTTCCAGTGTATTGCTCTTCCCAGTCCGGAGTAGATTGACTCTTTCTTGTTCATCGTTAAACCGCTGGTCTTGCCGAAATCGATTATATTTTTAGATAGTTTATTTAAGCTTGAAGAACTATTTAAAATGAAAGTTATATCATCAGCATATGCTAAATATTTGATTTCAATTTTATTGCGCTTATACGCCTTAGTTTCTCTATTGTTACTTATTGCCCTCAGGAATGGTTCAATTGCTAAATTAAATAGCACACATGACAAGGAGCATCCATTGTTGTCTCACTCCCTTTCTATGTCAAGAAGCCATTAATTATAATGAAAGATTATTACTATACATGGCTTTAATAAGTTTAGTTATTTGTAAGGGAATTCCCATTTTATCAAGCACATGAAACTGGTAAGCATGACCCAGAAAATCATACGCCTTATTAAAATCAATGTTTAGTATAGCAAGGCTTGTGGCTGAAGCACGACATGAATCAATTATAAGTTGGAGTGTACTTATATTAAGTCAACTTTGGTGACCCTTTATAAATCCTGTTTGTGTAGCATAGACGTATTTTTTCATTAAGTTGCAAAATCTAGCATTTAATATATGTGAAACTATTTTTATATAATTAATTAACAGATGGAGCGCCAAGATTTTGGCTGTTCAAGGGCGCAGTCTTTTTCAGTATTAGTTTAATTATAGCATTTGACATGGAATTTTACCGTGTACCAGAATTGAATCAATAAGTAATTTTATGTACGGTATAAGCATGGTTTGAAATGTTGATGTAATTTTGAGTTTAAACTAAACTTTCCAGGACTGTTCTTCAGCTAGTCAATTACGGAATTAATCTCAGAATGGCTGATTTGAATTTCTAAATCATTTCTTTCCTCCTCGTTTATTTGTGAGAAATTCAATTCAATGGTATTTTTTTCTGATGCGTTTCCTGCATAGAGGTTCTTGTAGAAGTCTGTGAAGGTTGCTGTTGTCTTCTAGTTCTTCGCTTAGTAATAATAATAATAATAATCAATGACTTTATTTAGCCGCTGAAGGCATACATAGAGTGAGTTGTCACTCATTCTAACTTTCATATTTGTCTTACTCATGCTCTTATTAACAAGGTTCTTAATTTCTTTAATGCTTCCTTCATTTATCTGGTATTCTATGTCTTTGATGTATTTTAGCTAGTCTCATAGGTACTTGATACCAGGTGCGTGTAAATCTTTAAAAATTTTTAATCATATGTCACAGCTAAATACGCATTTTTAGTCAAACTGTTTTCTATCACTTTTAAATTCACAAGATTTTGAAGTGTATACCATATAGATGAACCTATTTTATAATAAAAATGCATTTATTCATAAATGGTTTATTGAATATTATTCATTGCTTTTTAATAAGTTAAATATTGTTATCATTAATCGTAGCTCACTTATCAGATACAACATTGAGTGGTATCTTATAATCTTTGCATAATATATCCACATATTGTTTTAGAATTTATTTCCACAAATATTGTGATTTTTTATTTTTTTTTCATTTTGAAAATATTTAAATTTGATGGCTTGTTAAAAATAATTGTTAAGTTTTCCTATAGTCTATCCGAACTTTCTGGTTAGTTTTGGCTCTGGATCCGTGTGCTTTGTGACTGTTGCACCTCTACTATAGAGTAGTATTGCAGTAGTATTTAGCAGTTTTTATTGAATGTGTACTTTTTTAATGTAGTTTAAATTATGGTAATGTATTATAATTTTATAATTATTTTACTATAACTATGATTTAGTTCTTTCAATGCCAGTAATAATTATTCTTACTCCACATAGCCGTCGTAAGACTGTCACTATTCCAAATGCCAACACCACTTTGTTATCATCCTTAATAAATGTTTCTCAGCAGTATGGTTTAAATCCTTCAAATTACGGACTGACTTACCGATCAAAGTTAATAGATTTATTTGTTCCATTTCGCCTGCTTGGCATCCCCAATCGCTCTACGCTTGACATGGCTGAACTTGAGAATCCACGTGTTTCCCAGAATGTTGAAGTTGTACTCGTTCTTGCAGATGGTCGTCGATTCTCAGCAAAGATTCTTTCAAATGTATGTTTATTAAAGTGTTTTTTTATATTACTAAGTATCTCATAATTGCACAGCAATTTTTCTGGTTCACCAAGCTACTCAATGTTCCGCTAGTATCTAGCCAGTGTTATCAATCACAGTTACCAAAAGTTCTGTATATGTATTACACAATTAGATGTGTTACATTGTTTAAGATAAAATATTCTGAATAGATGCTAATTCAAATTTTGACCTATTTATTGATGCAGGCTATGCAGAAAGGTCATAACAGTTGCTCTGCTTGAACTGAATATTTCTCTAAGTCTTCAAGTGTGTAATTGGTGCAAGTGTGAGACTTTAATACACGTGTCATTATTAAGACGGTGTAATTCTTTTGTTTTTCACTCTATGCTCGTAAGTGACACAAGCTATCTAACTGCATTCAAGGAAACAATATTTATGATAAGTTTCTACGAAGTCACTTTGTTAACTATGTAGTTAAATTACTACACTGTTTTATTCTGACAAAACACAGTAATTCAGTGAAAAAAGTAGAATTGCTGTTTTTACTGGTTATTTCAAGTGCAAAAAGCGATGCTGTGTTCTTCCAATCACAAATAAACCACCCATAAAATATTATTGCGAGAATGATGTAAAATTAGTAAAGCATCAGATTTTCAGAAAAAGTCAATTTTGAAAATTTAGTGAATTAATGTGAATTGACACATGACAGCAGTATAGTTAATATTTGCATTATAATACATGTCATATTTCAATGAAAAGAACCATTGACTGTTAAAAATTAGTCTGTTTTAAATTTGTTGCTTTAGATGACGTTGTTTGACCTATTGGAATCCTTTCAAAATCTTCATACAGATTTACAGATATTGTCTCATGATGAAAATTTATTTCCTAACTTAGAACATTTGAACAATCATTTTACTGGATTATCAATTTTAAAATCAACTACATTGGAAATGGCGGGGTTGGGTCGTGGTAGAGGTCTTTTTCGATTATCTCATGTTACATCTGAGAAAAAGGCATCTCAAGAAGACACACCAATTGCTCTGGTAGTTTTTCATTACATTTCATAAAACAATATATATATATATATATATATATATATATATAGTTAAAGATTTGTTGTTCGCTTTTGAAGTGCGATGTTATACATTTTCATATTTCATTTTAAGTAGCACAGCTCATTGCCAAACTTACATTACTAAAAAGATTTTTCTGTAAGAAATTTTCAGCTGTATTTAATTGTATTTATTTTGTAAGAGTATTGCTTTTGGAAAATAATTTAATAATCACACACTAGACACTGTTGAATACTTGCATATCATATAAATTTTCATTTTAGAAAATTCAAGAAACTAAACAGAGTAAAGAATCAACTGATGCACCTATTGAGAGAAATGTTGGATTGCCGAGTGGAAGTTGTGAGCCATCTACATCCGCAATTAAGTATACGCCTTCCATCGCTGACTCATCGCCGAGAGAAGTACTTGATTCTCACAGTAACAATCACTCACATGAAGTATCCAGTTCATTAGCCGATCAGGTAATACATGTATGTGGTTAGTTTAAATAAATTTCACGCGAACTTTTTGCTCAAGGCTAATTTTCAAAAACAACTTTTTTATTTTTATAATTCTTTTGTATGTATTTATAGTAATTCCATGTATCGCTAAATATATTTTTGATAATTATGTCAATTCCGAATGCTTCACAAATTGGCTTAGATTTGTATTTAGCTGTATTGCATGCTAAATACTAATTCGTTTCTTTTCGAAAAAAATGTTTTTATTGGTTTTAATATTTTCTTAGGGATTTCTGCCCGTTAGAAATTTTTTTGTACACATTCTTAGAACTTAGAAAATTTCAAGATTTGATTTTGTACAAAAATAATTTATTTTCTAGCTTCCAATGTCAATATCACTTGCGCCTGAAGATCTACCTGTACAACCAGATTTTTCAAATTTCAAATTCCCAGAGCCCACAGATTTAATTTCAAATCTAGAAACTAATGAGGAAGAGATATTGGAAGAAGAAAATGAGGTTGATATTGTTGATAGACGTCAAGTTGTTTTCTGTATTGCTGATAGTAATTTATCTGAACCCTTGGATGATATTGATGATTCGTTTTTCGAATTGACTGCTGAAGACGTAGCGTTATTATTAAAACAGCGAAGAGCAGAAGTCGACCAACTTGTGGAGGCTCCGCTGCTAACTAAAAAGTTAAAAGAACGGCTGAAGGTTATTTTATTACAATGTTTTAAAATGTATGACGCTAGGTAGTGTTATAATATATTTGCAATTATTTCAATTTATTTTGTTATTGTTCCTGCTAATGTTTTTCATCAATTGTTACATCATACTGCATTTAAATAATGTTAGATTTTAGGTAACTTTGCTATTTAAAATCTGTTAAACTGTAAATTTCGTTTTCGCAGCAACTTTTAAGTGTTTGGTCTTTCATTTGTGGTTACCTCTAAAGATACAGAGGCCCCTAAAACATTTTTGGCTAATATTTTAAAGAAACATGATAACTAGCAAAAAATAACTACAAATAAAATCATAGTGTTTCAAAATTAATATCCATCTTCTTTGATGCATTGGTTGATTTAGCATAACGCTTGTTTTAAACATGTCATGCCTTTAAATTTTCTTCAATTTATTGATTAACCGAGATATCTTTTAAATTATACCGTTGATCTTGCATGTAATGCATATGTAGATACAGGATTAATTTAATGATTTAAATCAAATCCATTCTTTGTGCTATTCCTATCCGTTCTTCTCCCTGTTAGTGGCCGTCTCCTGTCTTGTTCCATTCCATGGAACGGTTCAAGAAACGTGCTTTCAAATGGTTTTCTCCCTTACCATAAAAGATGCTCTTCTCAAATTCTCCACTCTCTCGCTGTCACTTCACTTTCATGCCTGTGATCCCCTCCTGTTCAATCTGGACCTTGATCCATTTGATTTTTTAACATTCTTGAATTACCATTCTACTCGCTCTGATGGTGTTCTCACGTTTTCTGTTCGCCATCTCAACAAACATCGCAACCCTTCACTTGTTTGTAATTGTGCGTGTGCTTCTGCCAATTCCCTCCTGACTCTCAAACGTCCAACTGTTATTGACTTTTTTCGCCCTCGCCCTTCAAGAAGGATCTCCCGTCTTTCCTCTGCATTGATCTGTTCTCTCGCTTTGCTTACTCATCCATTTGTTCCCACTTCATCTCCTGTGACTGCCCTCGTTGCCGAAAAACTTGTATTGTCTGTCATAAACGCGAAGAACTCTGGCACATATAGTAGCCCTCTTGTTTCTTAATAATTATCTATGTTCAAATTTCCGATAGGAAGCGTTTGCCTAGCGTATTGAGAAGCAAAGGAACGACGCCAATCAATGCACTAACAAATTAAGTCTTCTTAGTGCAGTATGCGTTTTTGAAGGAATAATGTGAAGTGATTGGATGCTTGGAGGTCTAGATTGCAAGATCGTAAAGAGCGTTGATTTATAACTTTATTCCATGCATTATTTCCATGAATATATCTATATATATATATATATATATATATGGTTACATAACACCAATATATGTGGTGAGCGTTACAAAGCACCAATATATGTGAAAACTTTATTACAAATCACCAATATATATATATATATATATATATATATATATATGTATATGTATATGTATGTGTATATTTGTAAATTTCCATAGCTAGATAGCTTGTTTCCATTAATTAGATAACTCATTTAAGCAACTGCAAGATATTGTAAATCGCTGAATATGATGCAACATCGTCACAACTTGTGAATTTTGTCTTTTGTCATGTTTACGAGAACAATTGTAACCCGTTACTTTTAGATGCCGAATAAACGGGGGGTTGGAATTTCGAAAAAGAGGAAATTTCCCCCATTAACTCAGAAATTGATAAAACAACATTTTTTGAATATTACACAAGGTCCGGTGGTTGGAAAAAAATCGAAAAATTAACAAGTGGGGGGGGGCTAACAGTAAATTTGCAGACATCTGCTAGTTTTAATGTCCTGGGAATAAGAAGGCCGTTCTTAACAACAAGGCCTAACTACGAAATTCCGATATGCAGAAGTGATGGTAACATTTCAAATTAGTAAAATTGAGTTTTTCATACTTATTAAATGCTAACTTATAATGTAATAAAAAACAAATTAAATAAACTACAAGAATTATATATTTCTATGTTAATTTTTAATAAGTTTAAAACCATCGTCTAAAAAATGTTACAACTAACTAAGATTTTGTTAGTGCACTTGTAGTTTGTAATATGTGTTTCATTAAGAACTGTTAATAAAAAATTAGTGTTCTTCTGGTATTGGGATTTTTAAGAAATTTCTGTGAAAATATTCTTAAATACTACGTTCCTTATACAAATTGATAAGGAAAATGTAAAATTGAATGGGCGAACCAGCCCGTTTCTATTTTTTAATTTCAGGCAAAAACGAATCATCTTTAACTTTTGCAAAATGACTACAACATTTGCATCTGTTGTTTGCTTGTCTGTGAATTATCATCAGCAATTGCATGCATGCATTCTATTTTGATACTTCATAAATCCTATTCACTTTCCAAGGCATAAATTTGCAGTGGGCATTCTTTCATATTCCATTTCCTCTTTGGCATCAAATTCGGAATTTCAACTTCTCACCTTCAAATTTTGTGATACATTTAGTAAGAACCTGCTGCCACATGATTAATATTTACCAGAATATTCAATTATTAATAAAGGACATTCTACTTTGAGGAGTAATGTAGTACACATAAAAACTAAAGGTTCCACATATTGTCTTAAAAATGTTTAAAAAAGAATTTTCTAAAACTTTATTAAAGACTCCTTCAGAAGCAAAGTAGTACTCGCATCATTTTTGCTGGAAATTGTTTCTTTGTATTTGTCATTTTCTTTGTACGTATTTGGTTTCTGATTGATGATTTTTCACCATTTGAGAATTGGGTTGGCGAAAATGTACAAACCCAATAAGATATAAACTTAAGTTAGTTGTAAGCGTCTTAGGAAAATGTCATTTGTATTTGGAAATGTTTAACCACAGGCGGATTAACGTCCTTAAAAGAGATAAATGTTTCCTTGTTGTAGATCTGGACAACGCGATTCGAAGAGGTCCCAATTGACTTCTGAATTAAATATCAATAAGAAAGCTTAGCTTCAGAATCAGTATTTGGATATATGATTACCAATTGGGAATGTTATCAAGCTCATCATTATCAGACTGGTTGTCCTTTTCTTCGTTGTCTTCCTGATTCTAGTGTAGGCGTAATCGTAAGAAAAATGGTTTGAGACGCGAAATATCGCCATTGATCCTTCATGCGCTATTGATTCGTAATAGTCAAGGAACCCCGGTTACGCAGACGGGTGGTAAGAAGCTACAAATTTTCATTTAAACCTGTCTATAAGCCGCTCATGCCCTTGCCTATTCTTAGGAAGCCAATGTCTGTACAAGATTGCGTAGATTTGAAGGACGGAAAATCCTCGTTTGTATGTACAAGAATACAAATATAAATACGTTTTGTCTTGTGAAATACGTAAATCTATGCTGAAATTTCGTTTGAACGATTTTTGTAGCATAAGAGTCCCAATGAAATCTTGGATTTTTTATATAATCTACATCACTATACAGTTCTCATAAAAAAATAATTTTGTAAGACGTTCACTAGATTTAGAGTATGGCACAAAGTTTCTGAACACTTGCAATTTTAAAAAATGATTATAATTTTCTTGTATGCAACTATAGATTTTGCTAATAGTAATTAATTGCAAGTAGTGATTTACTATATTTACTATAAAAATATTTAATGATAGAATTTTGGCTTAATGCACAATTGCAGGCGCTTGATGAATGATGCGTATGAATGTAGGAAGTATCAATACTATTCGATTAAGTTACTATTGCTTATTCAAATTCATCTCTTGTTGATGTTTCATTGCTGCTATTGTCCTCTTCAACTTCCCATCAATTTTCAATGATCATCTAGTGGTTGCAACAAAGCTTTGTCCTTGGTCCCATTTTTTCTTGCTTTTAAAAATGATTTGCAAAATCAATGCATATTTACGTTTCTTTTTTTATGCTGATGATGATATAATTTTGGCTAGCAATGATTTCGATATTCAATCTGATTTGTATTTACTGCAGACTTGGGCTACTTCTAAAGAAATGAAACTCAATTCTAAAAAAATCAGATTATTTAATATCCCACAAAACACTTATTGTATTTTAGTATAACTCAGAAATTTACAAATTTCAACATGTTAAAGTTTATATATTCTATAATCTTTCCTGGTGCTTTCATATATCATCTGATATTCGCTCAATACGATTTAGCTCTTCAATTATATAAGGCTTTAATTTTATTATCACTTGTATATGGTTCTCCATTATGGTTTGCTAATAGCACCGATATTGGGCGTCTAGAACATTTTCAAAAAAGCTGCACGTGGTGGATTTTATGTTTAAAAAGGTATAAAGAACGTCTCATTAAACTTAAGCCATATCTTTGAAGCACAAATCATGCATGCACCTGCAATGTTCAATTGAAGATAAGGTCAACACGTCTGATCCTTCTCGTATGCACTTATAGCACTTCATTCTATTCAGAAATGGGATAAGATGTTCCAATCCACCTCTTTCATAAAGTCGTCAAATAGTCTAAGCGGACTGCTCAATATCGCGGCGTCTTTGAAGATTCATGCAACAAAACGCAAGTATGTTGTGAAGGATGTGAATATGACACCATAGATTTTTAACGAATTTTGAAAAACAGAAAACCAATTATAATATACTTTTGTTGTGAAATGGTTGTCAGTAATTGTGAATAAATAAATATATAAGTTTTAAAAAAGTGGTTTACTAATTCGTGTATAATAGCAATATTTTCAGAAGCAATTCCCCAAAAAATGAACATTCTAAACGTTTCTTTTTAAAAGAAATACCAGGAGCGTCTGACTGAGAAATCTGATAGTGTAGCTGAAGATGTCGAATCTACGAATTGCAGTCGATTGGTTTGCACTGAAACATCATTTTTACTAAAAAAATGTTTGGGTCGACGTAGAATATGAAGTATGATCGAGGTTGATTGTAATCTACATCTCTTTGTTAGAAATTGTAAATTCTGAGCGTGAACTTTCTTTATTTGAACTTTGATCCAGTAACACTCATTAAATAATTATTTCAGCGCGATGAATGCTTGCATCACGTGTTCTCTCCAAATTTGGTGTTTTCGCACTTTGATATTAAAAAACGATCGCCATTGCAGTTTTCTTTAGCTTTAGGCGGGTACAAGTAAGCCTATTTCCTAGATCGAAATGACATTTAACATGGTAATTTGTGCGCTAATCAGCGTCGATTCATCGTGCAGTGCGAAACCACTGTTTTTTCACATAAGGAGTAATTGAAATTGCGAAAAACTTGCAATTCTGATGTTCGGTAGACCGTTACAAGACATTTGCGACAAAGCTACACTTTGTGTATTAGGTATTGCAAACTTATAGAATTATATCAAGATATTTTATTCCAATTTCATAAGTGCAAACATTATAAGATCCCTCAAATTTCGGCTCCCCGATTGCGCCCCGCTAGTTGTGCTATATAACTTATCTATAAGAAATATGTTCAGTGTGCCGTCGATGCAAGTGTTTCTTATTTGTAGAAATATCGAGATTTGCAAAATGTGCTTCTATATTTTGCAAACTTCATTGGGCTTAGAGGACTTTCTTAACTATACGATTTACTTGATCTAACACGACTGCTCGTCACATTGGTCTGTCAACTATTGCTACGAATTACTCCTTGCATTGCATTCATCTGCACTCATTTGCCACTGCAGTTGTAGATATATTCGTCAATTTGAGCCACGTTGTGCGGCTGACCGAGACAGCTTTTTAGGTATATTGATACAAAGGAAATGACTTTATTATCTTGTGTCGAAGATTGACAACACGTGATAAATTGATTTGTAGAAAACCCACAATATTTGCTCATTGCATCACATGCTGTAGTGAGTAAGGTTTATAATTCGTGTCAATCTTTAATGTATCGGATTTTAAGCTTTTGACAGCGTCTATATAATATTCGCCACCTTGATAATTACCGTTCATGTTGCGCACTTTACTACCACCGCTCTTGAACATTGATAATAATCTAGTATGATCTTCATGCCAAATTTAGCTGAGCTGGATCTAATATGTCCTTCAAAGAAGACTATGTAATAAAATTAATTAATAATACGAAATGTTGAAAATATTGGGCATGAATGCAAAGGTCTTGTTTAATGAATATTTACAAAAATGCAAAACAATTGAAAATTGTACAATGTTGATTATAAAGTGTCTGATTTCAGACAACAGTTCTTATTAGTATGAAGTATAAGTAGATTAATTTAAAAACAAATAGTGTGTAAACAATTTATTTATTCTCTGTAATAGTGGCCATGTTTTCATCTCTGAATCTTTTTTGTAAAATAAAATGTAAATATTTAATATATCGCTAATATTCTCCCATACAATATTACTATTATAGCAGAAGTCGGTCTTATGAATTGCGGCACTGTTGTCCCACCAACCTTTTTTGAAAACTATAAGTTAAATTATAATTAAAATCTGTTTAATAGCAGTAACAAAATTACTGTTGATTTATTGACAACTTTATCTTATACATTATCGAGAATCTTTAGTTTAATTCATTTTGTAATTTGCTTATTTTACTCTAACGTTCAATCATGAGATTTTAAAATCACCTCATAATGCCCTATTGCATGATTCTAATGAACATTGTGACATTTTTGTGACAAAAGAATATTTGAAATAAATTAATAAGAATCATAATACTACAATATACTGCTTTGTTGAAAATGATGCACTGTTGATCATGTTGAAATACTTTCAATTGGGAGGATAGGATTGCACCTTTGAACTTCGCTTGCAGCAGTATTTTTTTAGATAAATTTTAAAAAATTGTGGTTTTTTCTGAGCAGCTGACATCAAAGTCCTTTTTACGTCTAATATCTGTAACATAAATTGAACTGCTTAATAGAAATTGAATCTGAAACAATCCAACATTTCTTAATGGTTTTGTAAAGGCAAACAAATCAATTTTAGATGTAATTGAAATATTAAAATACTCTTCTGAGTGTTGTTGAAAAAGTTTTGAAACAGCCATGTTAGGAGTTCTGACAAAGCTAAAAATAACACAAAACAAATGTAAAAGAGTCTTTCTTCCTAAAGCACATATTAATTTTATTATTTTATTATGAATTTATACAGCTCCCTGGTGGCGGAATATTATCGTGAAAATATTTTTTGTAACATTCTGGACAATTTTCCACGACTTTGTTTTTTAATGTTAGCCAGCAGAGCTGGCATGGCAGCTTGAAAACTGAATCCAAAATCCTGAAACATATTGAAATAATCAAATGAAATAACTTACGGGTTTTTACACTTGCATAAATAAATATTTTTTTGCTGGTCCATTCTACAAACAGAAATATTTAGAAAACAATATTAAAATGAAATCTAAAAATATAATTAAATATAATTCCAATTCAGCATAAAAAATTACCCCTAGACACAAGTTTTCAAAGCAAAATAATAGGGTTTACTAGATGAATTAAAGAAAAACTTACATAAACAAAGTGAAGTTCACGTGCAGCTCTGCCTAAAACAGGAATGAATTGGTCTCAACTGGCAGACCCTTTAACTTAAAACAACATTACATATTTAAAATTGTGAATAAATTGGGGTGCTGAATGTAGCCGCTTCCTATATTTCATCAAAGATAGTCTAAGAACTAACAGAATTTAAAATATTTATTAATGTTTTAAATCTAATTTAAAATCGTTTCTAAAAAGGTCCAAGTTGATGTCAGCAATGTCACTGTTTATTATGAATATCGGACATAGTCCGGACCAACTTGATACATTATTTAAGGCCTTTAAATATGATCAAACAGTCTATATAGTGGCAACTTTGTATTCAAGCAGAGTTCTTATAAAGTTTGAAAGCAAAATAGAAGTATTCAAAATATTCATTAATGAAGTTTTTTTCATAAAGCAGCCTGTTTAAAATCTAATTTGAAATCGGCTCTAAAATGATCCATTTCAATTCAGCAATGTCGACGTGTTATTTTAAACTTGGGTGAAAGTCATTTCCTAATTGAAATGTTATTCAGATAATCAACAAAGATCCAACATCGTTTCTATCAATAGTGTTTCTATATACTGGCAGTCTTTATTTAACCTGAGTTAGACAGTTATTGTAAAATATTTCAGTTCATTCACCAAAGAATCCCTTGCATAAATTTCGTTACATTCATGTTATTTAGGGAATTTCTACATTCATTCAATTTAATGAAATTTCATAAATTAGTAAAATACCGAATTTTTTTAAAAATATGTTTCATATAGATTTGCATGTATGGACTATAAATTTATTCATTTTTTCTACAAAGATCAAATGTAAATTTGCGATTTTTTATGTAGTTTTATTGATTTTATTTACTACAAAATTATACTTATGTTAAACAAAAAGTTCCTAGAAACTTTGGAAGGATAAATCGCTCTGCAAATCAAACTCTCTTATAAAATGGACTGGCTTATAAATTCATCAATTTAATCTACATATAATTAAGATGAATATACACAAGTCGCGTTTTTTTATTTAATAATTAATAAATTTAGACCATGAATCGAATTCAATACAGTTGAATTTGTACAGGTTTGGGTCATTCAATATAATTTTAAGAGTAATATATTAACTTTTGACAGAAGACATTCTACGTAAATGCATTAGGTCCATGCTAATTTTAAATAACATAACTTCTACGGTTTCAAGAATATTAAATAATCAACAAAATTATGATTTCAAGTCGGATTTTAAAACAAACTTTTTAAATTTCATTGAATTTTAATTTTAATATTTATTTAAGTTTTAGTATTATCCATACAAATGTCTATGATATGATTGGAAATTTGTAAACTAATTAACAATGATGGTTGCTTTAATTAATATGATTAATTATATTATATTATTTTTGCTGCAACAAAGCACGAATTCGTTGAGACAATTGCAGCACCGCCTAACTGTGATTTTGTTATAAACGGCTCCGATATTATAGTTGTTTCTCCTAAAATAGATTGGTGTTTGTTATTAAAAAAGAGTGTATACCAATGCTAATTTTATCTATGCGGAGTAGACTTTGCGTTTCGTCTTCTTTTGTAGTAAAGATGATGAAAATTTCATTGCATCGCAGATCACTAAATTTACCATTATTAAATAATGCATACTGTTAATTATGATAAAGGTCTTTATAAAGCAATTACTTACGCAAAAAGGAACATTCGATGGTAAACCATCTCAACTTTTGATGTCTTCATTCTGTTTATAAATTTGGCGGCGCTAGTGTTACCTGGTTGCTTAATATGTAGCAATATTCCAGTAATGCGTTGTCTTAATGCCACTTCTGGCTTAGATTCTTAATCAGAATCGTTAACATCAGATTTTAATGTTCGTATGCTTGTTGCCTTAAAGCTTAAAGCCGTCCGTGCAGCATTCTCGTGAGATAAAAAGTTGATCATCAACATTGTAAAAAAGCGCGATAAAATGTGGTATGAGATTTCACAAATATTTTTTATATATATTGAAATTAGACAGCCAATCAGCGATCATTTTGCTGCAATAAATAACTTTACCGAAATGTTGTGGTTTGTGCTTGCAAACATGCGCAATGATCTCCATGTTTGCTAGTGATTGGCATGACCCTTCAACATCAAAAAGTCCTGAGGTATTGATTTACAGCGTATTCTGTGGATTTTTGCAATCAATGGCAAATCTTGATTAAAACACCCGCACTGCAATGCCTGCTTGCTAAACATTGTATACTTTAACTTTTGCGTTTACTCCCGCACATCAAAACTCTCGCCGCATTGATTGACAGTTTATTCTGCGCAAGTCTCCAATCAATTGCAAATCTTGATTAAGCATTCATGCTTCTTAGTTATTTGTATCCTTACATTTTCAATGACTGTCGCTCATACAAAAAAACTATATTGTTTTTTAAAAATTCGGAATTTTCATTTTTAAAAAAACTGTTTTCATTAATATGTTGTATTAAAATTCAGGTTACGATTCAGGTTGATTTTGGAATTTCTAAATTCAATTATGTCAAATTTTATGTGAAATACAGAAATTTATGCAACCAATTTATATCCTATCGATTTAATTAATTATTTGATTTAGTCTACATTTAATTATGATAAAAAAAATTCTGCATTGGTAAACTTGAACATAGCATTAGAAAAATTGAAGTGAGCTTAAGTCAATACAAAATACCAAGAATAGGAATGAATGATAATGATTACGAAGAGAATGATTAAAGATAACTTATTAAAACTAAATTTTTATTGATACTACACCAGATGAGCCAACAAACTAACTTGGTTTAGGATTACTGGATTACTTTTTTCCTGATTCCAATAACAACTAAGATTCGATTAGTAAATCTAAATAAAGATGTGTTGATCAACAAAATTGATGAATAGACGCGGGTTGTGTTCGGGACGTTCATTGAATTGAAATACCTTAAATTTAAAAACGTCTAATTTAAAAAATCCACGATCTTTAAAAATATCAGAATCTCGAAATTTAATACCATATGTATTACATGTATTAACTATAAAATTTTCATTTAATAAGTAGACCTTTCTAGGTTTGAAAATAAAATTTTTGTATTTACTATAATCTATTGCTTATATTGCAGATCCCTCTTGCAAAGCGCGCACTAGAAGACAAAAGAAAAAGGTTCAATTACATAATTATGACGTCATTTAAGATAGAAAAGATCCTAATGTTATCTTTTATAGCAACATATAAACATTTTAAAAAACTTTTTGCAATGCCCAAAATTAATTTTGTAAATATTTTTTTCTACGTTGAATTGTGATGCAAATTCTGTATATAAATAAATAAATATGACCAGAGGTTCCTAAGAAATGTAAGTGGGCCTTAGTCAATTCAGCATACTTTTATTGCATCACATTGATATACAAACATGAAGTATTTTTGCTATCATGTTTTCATTATCACGATTACATTTTATGAAGGGAATTATTTAAGAAGTATTGGTAAAACTGAAAATTATAATTTTGTAAAAGTGTAGTGTAGATGTCAAATTTATGTCAACACTTTGGAATTCGCAAAAACTCAATCCGGTTATATTTACAAATTATAAAAAATTTACAACATATCGAATGTTTTTAGAGACTTGATTTATGTTGCAATGTCGGCTAGTCTTCATATAGCAGGTTTGGAAATTAATTCTATTTCAAATCGAATGATTGAAGTATGCTGCTTTGACGTATACAACATTAGATGTGCCTTAAGCCTCATATCTTCCTAACATCAAACTAAATTAGTTCATATTCACTGTGTAGCATTGTTTCAAGTTATATTAACAACTAAGATTCGATTAGTATATCTAAACAAAAGCATATTGCTAAGTCCTATTGAGGAATAGACCCGGGTTTTGTCCCGGACGTTTATTGAATTTAACTATAAACTCAAAGTTAAGAAATGCAACAATCTTTAAAAATAAAATCATATTGTATTACATCAAATTCTTATATTTTAAAAGTACACCATTACCAAATTGGAATAGTGTAGTTTCTTATAAAAGGTCTGCATAAAAAGTATTGGACAATTTCTCTAATAATGTTCAAGTTGATAACATTTCGGAAAACTGAAAAAATTCCAAATTACAGACTTTCTAGAATTTGGCAATGTTAATTAATTTAAAAATAGTCTTTTTTCTTCAAGATATTATAAAAAATTCCGGTACAATTAGGCTATTACGCAACCGCCAAATTAATTCGATGTAGATTCATAAGATACCGGAATATTTACAAAAATTTAACATCATATCGAATTAAATGTATGTATTGATTTAATCTACATTTAATTATTTATATAGCTAAATTTTACTAGAGCATCCTAAGAAATGGACGTTTGCATTACTCAATTGATCATAAACTCTTTGGGACAAATTGGTATACAAGAATACAAATGAAGTATTTTCGTTATCATGTTTTGATTAGCATGATTACATCTTAAGAAGAGAACTATTTAAGAAATCTTATTAGAACTGACCATTTCTATTTTGTTAAGATGCTGCGTAGAAATTAGTCCGCGGAATATTTGAAAGTTGTTTTGAATTTTGCCTTAAAAATATACGATGTACATCCATTTTACAAAAACAGAACAATTCTAAAATTTTGATTAAAACTAAAATATATGTTGGTTAACAAATTTAGCTTAGATGTAAAATAAGCATTTAAATTTTAAAGGCCAAAGTCTTGATTTATGCTGCAGTGTAGATTGGTTTTCATACAGCACGTTTAGAAATTGATTCCTTTTCAAATGGATTGATTGAAGTATGCTGCTTTGACATGTACAACATCAGATGCTCTGTCAACCTGATATCTTCATAGCACCAAACTAAATTACTTCATTTTCACTGAGTAGCATTGTTTCTGATTATAATAGGAGTTATGATTCGATTAGTAAATCTAAAAAAAGCATACTGATAAGCATTATTGAGGAATACATCCGGGTTGTGTCCTGGACGTTTATCGAATTTCAACATAAACTCAATTTTAAAAAATGTCAGAGTGTAAGGATATGCAAATATTTATTGCAATTTAATATCAAACAATATATTTTGGGGATAAAACTAGCAAATTTGTGTATCTATATTAGGAGTAAATGGGTGTTACGTTTTCAAATATACATTCTAAGTCAATTCGACTTAAAGTAAATCTTGAAAGAAAAGAAAGATAGACAATGTCAATTTAATATAATATCTAATATGGACTTAGCAAAAATATATAATCCATAACTCTCATAGAAAGTATTTAATAGGATAAGTACTAGCTTGCTGATACTAACGCAATAAACAAGAGGCAACTTCACGAGTAGCTTCATGCTGATAATTAATTACAATGTCGGTGTCTTTTGCTTAATTAATAGCAACAATATCAACAATCTTCAAAGAATGCCGCAATTATTCAGCTTAATCCCTCTTACGCATTGCATTAATTGTCCTTGAAAAACACTTTAAGTTCGTAAAAATCTATTCTTATATTGTTCACAGTTTACAAAGAGGTTATTGACCAAATCCAAAATTGAACAAATTTGACACATGGAGCTATTGATTAACTAAAGAATGATATATTTTTTATGACTATAGCAACCAAAATTAACTTCGCAGGAGGCATATGAAATTAGATAACCACTTTGTTAAAATCGCTTGCTGTAGAAATAGATGACACTGTATTATAATTCAAATAAAAGTTCCTTAAAGGGGGTGCCACACGGTTAGTCTTTTGACTATAGTCAAAATTGCGGTTTTACATTTTTTTGTCTATTAGTCAAAAATAGAGCTGGACACCGTTAAAATTCATCAGCGGCGGCGGCTTGAATCGGGTTGGCGTGACTGGCTGCTTTAAAATTTTCGTAAAAAATGTTCATGTCATAGCTTGTGGCTACATATAACAACCCGAAGTAATAGAAATACATGTAGGTCATAAAAATCTATATTAATAAAGGTGAGTTCATTGTGTGTATGTGTCCGTTTGTGTGTGTGAAGCTAGGCCTAATTTTTTTCGAATTCCTATTCAACTTTGCATAATTGTAGAAATATCTCTCAGAAGTGTCATGCGAGTGAGTGATTTTTTGAAATTCAGCGAGAACTATGAGAGAGCTGATAAAGGGCCCGGACTCCACGTTTTGGAACAATGAAAAAACACCTTAACAACATTCATTTAATAGGTACTAGTAGTCGATAGTACAAAATTTAATGAAATAAACAGATAAACAAACCAACATAAAAAGTTCAGCAAAATAAGAATGCTTAAAGCGAATACAAGGTTTTAATAAAATTGTAGTTTTCGTGGATGAACAAAGAGTATTTAAAGGCTGTCGGAGATAACGAGGAGCGTCTGCTAGTGATACTAAGACCTGCTGCCGACCAAACTCTTTCAGATGCAGCAGCTGTTGCTGGGATACAGAAGACAGCTCTAGCCAACATCGCCAGCCTTGGAAATTGTTGCCGATGAAGGCCCAGCAACAGGTGGATTTAAAATGCCAATATCAATATCCAAGGTAAGCTCCAAATAATTGGCAGCACTGCGTAAAAAGATGGAAGGACTGGTATATGTGGATGTCAAAAAGTCTTGCAACGAACTGAGACTTCGCATGCTTGGATCAAGAAATGTAGCTGCGTAATGCAAGAAGAGTGATGGAAATCTGTCATCCCACTTTTGAAGCATTGTGCTTTTCATTGCAGCTATCATGGCATGATCTTTTGAGCTTTTTCAGATTAGCATAAAACTCTTCTCAATAGAGCGTAGCCAGATTTATTGTAGCGTAACGTTGTCCTTCTAGAACATTAAAATTTCTTTGAGATTAGCCCAAGCCAATAGCATAACTCATAACCAAATGTCATTAACTTTGTTCTGCCCAGGGCATCTTAAATTATTTTTTTTCGAAATCTTGTTTTTTCATAGATACCTATTTAGTAAAATTTAGAAAATAATTTTTTTAATTAATCAAATTTCTAATTATTTTGCTCGCACTGAGTTTGTACATTATAGTGTTCATTGGGCAGTTAAGAAGTTTGTACAATATAATGCACAAACTTCAAAAAGCAAATGTAAGTCAACAATCTTTATTATTGCGATAGTTTATTTACATTTGATTATCATAACTAAGTATATGATGATTGCACATTATGAAAGGCCATGAAACAATTATGACTTTTTGAAATACAAATGTGAACATTGCACTTTACACACTTGAAATATGTTCTAGAGCCACATAGCTGATTCTTACATCGACCGATCTGTTGTACTGCTTCAGGCCAGTGATCGTGACCATCTAATCGTATATCTTAGACAGGAAATTGAATGGAAGGTCCTCCACGTTTTCTTTTCATATGTCTTTCATCATCTTGTAGAGACCTTCTACCTTTTATTGCTGAGGGCTCTATTTTTGACAGGGCCTCTGCAATGTAACATTTGAATTCATACAAAGAGTATTTTGGCACCATATTGATATCTTCACAGTCTCTCCGATATAACAACCAACTGTTAACACAAGCAAGATCATTGTAATGAAAGAAAAGTTTGATGTAGTGGCGTTTATTACAATGTGCCGTAGTTCGGTATAGTGATACATAACGATTTATTTCATCAACGAACCCCATTGTTGCATTGTATGTCTTTATTATTTTTGGGCAATCAATTTCAACCTGTTCCTTTTGACTGCGATCAAAACGTTTTGCTTTATCAATTGGATAACGACCAACAAATGTACTGGTAACATAAACAGGTTTTCTGTCAAACCATTTTATTGCATTTAGCAAAACACCCTTTTCTTCACATTGTCGTTCATCACATGATCCTCTTCCACGCTCTTTCATCTCTTTATCTGTTGAAAATGTCAAACCTTTACATCTATTGATGCGAACTGTGCCTATACAGTAAATATTTAATTTATTGGCTAAGTATATCATAAGCTCAGGAGAGTTAAACCAGTTATCAAAAGCAACTTTGAAATTGAAACCTGAAGGTATTTTCTGACATTGGCGAATAACAACTTGCCCTGACTTTCCTATGTGAATATTCTCCAATTCTACGTTATGCCAATCTTGTTGTCCAGCATAGAACTCTATGTTATGGATGAGACCACCTTCTTCACACATGAGAAATAACTTATATCCCCATTTTTTGGGCTTGTGGGGATTATATTGTCGCAATCCTCCAGATTTCACTCCCTTATAAGGAACTATTTGTTCATCTATGCTGAGATGTTCCTTGTACGAAATTTGATTTGCAACACGATTAAATTCTCTGAAAAGCAAATTAAATTTTCGTGTTTTTGAGGATTCTTCGTGAAGTTTGGAATTTTCGCAAAAATGTAGCATTCCTTTTATTTTTTCCCATTTATTTCGAGTAATGTGATCTGCCACTTGGTGAACTCGAATATATGTGTTCCAATAAAACCTAGTATCAGGTAGTTTAATAAGTGACATCCATATTGTCGTTCCAAGAAACAACTTTAAATCACTTATAGAAATTGTAAATGTAGAATTTGGTCTTTTTTCTCTTTCATATATGTTCGAAAAATCACATATTGTTTGTAAGAACTCATTTGAAAAATAGTCCAAATAATATTGTAATGGTGTTCGAGTTTCTGATGCTTTCTCTCGAACATATGTGCAATCCAACTTTGGAAAAACTTGGATGCGCCTTCGCCATCGTATGTTTTCTTTATCATCAGCTTCATTTTCAGATGGTGAAGAAACTTCATCGTTAAGCTCGATGCCAATTGCTCTTCATTGCTCGATGTATCCTGTTCAGAATTTCTGTCAAATTCATCTGAGAAATTGTCATAGCAACTTATTACTGAACGTCGTTCTCGCAGGTTGTAAACGGATGATGAGGGGTGATCATCTGAGACTTCAATATCCTAAATACGTATAACTCATTTGTATTTAAATTATATTTTTTACTGTTTCAGGTGATTTCTTATCTTCTGAATGATTATTTTCTGAACAGCTATAAGTTCCTCTCAATGGACTTTGGGAAGTAGATGAATATGCTTCAATTTGTTGGTCCATAACTTGAGACTCCTAAATTAACAGCTATGAATCACAATGTAAATATAAAAACTGATCATGATCATTTGAAATAGGGTTAAAAATAAATTACCTGATATTTCTTAATATATCCTGTCCACCATATCTTGCCCCATTGCATTTTTACAGGAGTTCCACCTTTCAATTCATCAGTATTAGGCTGAAGTGGTAAGAGCTTTTCAACTGGCACAAATTCCTCATGATGATTGAATTCTTTATCCCATTGGACACAGATAGCATAACCGCGTTTGTAGGGTCGCCAATACAAATTTGAGTAATCAACATTCATCTTAAACAAATATATGCATCAAGTCACTATAATGTACAAACTATTCAAACGACCACTGTGCATTATAATGCACAAACTTAAAATGAAATTGAGTTCTTGATGTATATGCCCAATTCAACTAAAATTTTGCTGATCTTGTAATTCAATATTGAAATATTACTTACAAATTTTTCTGTTACTTAGTTATATATACTGAGCAGGCTACATGAGGTTGCATTTGCATAGTCTGTGAAAAACATTATATTTACCCAAAATGGAATATGCAACATTTTGATTATCAATTAGGTCATGTCGCAAAACTATTTGCTTCCACTTTATTACTTGATAATAATTAGAGTGACATTTGCAGTACAACTTTGTCGTATTTCCTGAAATTTTTAAAAGGAACAACATTTGCAGGCAAACAATTAGTTTGTACACTATAGTGTACAATGGGCAGAACAAGGTTAAGGATTATATAATATAAATGTTGAATCGAAAATTGTAAATAGCCAAATTTTCAATCAAATTGTACTACGAACAATTTGAAATTTTGTTGTTCAAACCATTATTTCTTGAATGTTTCCACGCCGTTTCAAAACTCTCGGCGGCGGGGCGTGCGAAAAGCTCGGCTACGACGGTGCAGCGCGGTGGCGCCCAGCTCTAGTAAAAAAATTTGACTAATAGTCAAAAGAGGTTTCTGCGTAAATTGCATTGGATATACATGTACAAAAATTACTAATTAGTGTCTTCCACGTGATTTCCACTAACGTTCGTGTTGTTCTCCACGTGTACTTCTCGTGATTACCACTGAAATTGTTTATTGGGAAGTGGAGTCGCTATAATTACATTTCAACTGTAGGTGACGGGAGACCATTTCGGGTGATGTATTAAATAGGCCTCATATTCTACGCTCACGAATGTGTATTGAATAGTTAATTGATCACTCATAAACAACCGCATATGTAAAGAATTATGTAAACATTTAACCCAATTAGCAGGTTGCAATCTTTATAGAAAATTCAAAATAGCTACGCAATCAACTAGCCTTTGAAACAGCTCTCTCTCCAATGCAATGGAATTGGGTTTAAAACACGCTACAACAATTTCGACAAGTTGTTTGTTTGCGCCAATCTTAACGCCACGATCTTAATTATATTGTTTATTTATTAATGACATTGAAGATGAAAGTGCAGTTATTTAAAATCGAAATTCCCATTTTCTTTCAAAATTACAATAAGTTGACTATAGTCATTTTCAAATAGAACAATTTCTATTTCATAATTTGACTAATCGTAAACCGCAAAAGTCACTTTTTGGGGGGTGCCACACGGTTAGTCTTTTGACTGTAGTCAAAAAAGTTTTTTACTATAGTAAAAAGACTAATCGTGTGGCACCCCCTTTAATAAGAGAATGTGTTATGTAACAATGACGAATTTTAATCAGTGGCATTTATCACTCTAAAAATAGTGAAAATTGAAAAAATCCCAAAATTAAAAATAAGTTTATCATGAAACTATTCAGCTCGAATCAATTTGTATTTAAACTATGTCAATGCAATAAAGACTCATGGAGATGAGTATCCAAAGATGGTCCCCCCAAAAAAAATCGGAAGTTTTAATGTGTTAATAGGAATTGAGCACAAAAAGCTCGAACCATAAAATGCAAATAATTCAAAATATGTTTACAATTTTCATCAAAGATTAAAAATTTTTACATTATCTTCAAAAATATCATACAAAAATTCCATATAATTTATAACTAATTGATTTGTTAATAATATTCCGAGTTGGTTTTACTGACACACCCCCTCTGACACAGAGGGGGAGGAACCCATTCTTAAATGCATACAATATATTAGTCATGTTTAGTAGATTTGCAACGTCTATAATCTCTAGATTTCAAGAACTTCGCAAATTTATTGAACCTAACTATTTTGGGACCCTGTCGCTCAGTCAGAATTTCACCAATCTTCAAAATTTCTACATTGCCACGTACGAATTCAATAGTTCTATATCGCAAATACAATATTTTAACACATTTATAAAAGCTTGGCAAACTCAGTTCTTAAAATTGCTAAATTACATATAATATAAAGCTATATTTCTAGGGATTTGCTGCTAAATCTCACAAACCCTATGTCAGAGATACTTGAAAATTTGATAGCATTGATAAATCATATAGTATTAGCTAGTATTAAAATATCAGAGCAATCTACGACATAGTTTTTGCGATCGTAGCTTAAATGCCTTAAAAGTAGCATTTTCAAAGTGCATCCCATTACATATGCTT
>CABFPE010000346.1:368823-411710 GCA_900660155.1 Hofstenia miamia | reverse complement strand
GCACACACTAAGATCTGTGAGGCTCTATTAATTAAGCAACATAACAAAGAAAACATCATGAATAAACAATGTAATTTAGGCAAGAATGAGATTAAATTATTTTAGTGTATGCAATATCATTAAATTATAAAGTGTAGTATATTGTAAACTCTTATTACCGCAAAAATATTGTTAACTGACGATGACTATAATATAGTCGAAACGTTTTTGTATTAATGTCAAATAATTATATGAATCTCAGTAAATTAACTTTGAACATATATATATATATATTTATATTGGAAAAAAACTTAGTGAGCAGCAAAAAACGAAAACAACCAAAACCAAACTAAATGCCATTTTAATCTATTGAATTTTTTGTAACGAACCATGCAAAGAGAATAAATGTTTATAAATTTATCGTAACAGAAATAAATTAAACATAAATGTCAATTTTTGAAAACTCCATGCGTTTGTAATGTTGAAGCTGTGTCCAAAACGGCCTAAACGGATTATTAGAATTAGGTAGATATGCCGCAATGACCGGCTATCTATCAGAGTGAAGAAAAGCTAATGGATTTTTACGCAAAATATAACTCTTTTTCAAAATTGATTCCAAGATGCATACATGTGTGCATGCATATTCATTAAAGTTTATGAAAATTCAAAATCCTTATTCAAATGAAAAATCCGATTTAATGATTTTCTAATAATAAATGGCACTTTTTGCAAAGCTGTGATTAGTAAAAATTCGTATGCATTAGTATTTATATAATCATTCCATTAATAAACTGTTTAACGCCAAGCACTACTATTTCGTTCAAGATATTTCTATTTAAAAGAGTTAACTTTTGTGAGGGCAGTTCATATATATTCTTGGGACATTTTTGTAATAAGTAATTAAGTGCATAAGCACCAGTGAATAAAGCATTTTACCTGAGGGAAATGATTTTCTAAGATCAGTCAGGATCAACTCATCTGTTATTGTACAGAAAGGTTCGGAAACATAATGCATGGGGTCTGATGAGCAGTTTAGTTTGTCCCAATTTGGTTTACACACATCTATGAAGTTTGGACGCAGCTCTCCAACTGTGGTTTTTATAATTTCGGTGACAAATGTAACAATGCAAACTCCAACGAACAGATTGATAATTGTACAGATTACTCCTTTGAGAATGGCTAGTGCTCGCTTAGCTGCAGACGTTTGTGTTAAGAAGGCAGTGATGGCTTCAGAAATTACAATAATTGAGAGTGCGGGTACAAAAAGCAGGATAAACATCAATATAGGTGGAACTGTTTCATTTTTAACAGCTGGATATCGTATTTCCATGTCATTGCAGAAAAATCCTTGCTTCGTAGGATCTAATGTAGCGAATTTGTAAATTAGAATGATGGACACTAACAAAACAGTTAAATTGAATGCTATAGGGTAAATCTGTTGTAGGTTCATTTCTATCGCATGTATTGCAGTAATGCAGACATATATGCAATAGATAATGCAGGACATCTAGCGGCGTTTATTGGATTTCTCGTACTTGAGTTAAGAAGGATCTAAAGCTCAAAACTTGCCTATCACAAGAACAACAATTTTTAGCATTGATCTTCTCTATTCAACACTATAAAAAACTAGAGTCTTAAAATTTACTCTTTTCCCAAGTTTTTATTAATGCAAATACTTCTAAATACCCTAATGGCGCATGAAGTGTATAAGTATACATTAGAGTAGGACTTGTTCGTAACCTTATATTTACATAGCATCATGACACACATTTTGCTTCTATAAAAAAAATTACACCTTTTTTACAAAATGCCGAAAAGTTCCCAAAACCAAACTCAAAATAGTAAAAGTAATAATAATATATAAGTTTTCAATTTTTGTAATAAATTGTACGCAACAATTCTCTAACACAAATTCAAAAACAAGGTAATGACATTAAAAATCAATAGTAATTTATTGTAGATTACCAGTTTTATGTGTAATGGCAGTAAATTCTTGTACCATTTTTATTCATCGTTCTTCAAGTATGAGGCATACTTACCCAGTGATTTTTATATAAGTGAAATGATTCTTCAAGTGATTATTGAAATATATATATGATACATAGTTGAAAATCTTACATCAAAATATTTCTTGTAATAAAATCAAAAAATTGTGATTTGTAGTTCCATCAGGCCACTTGTAATAGAGCAAAACACTTCATACAATAAATGCCAATAGATTTTCTGTTCTAATTTCATTTTTCCTCAAAAGAGTTTCTAAGCTCTCTTCAAGTATATTCATATCATTGATAACTTAATATATTATATCAGAGAATTTGTTTATTATCTATAACCAAGTCAATAACAAATTTCTATCAAAGACATAAAGTGTCATTAGATTACAACTTCCCGACTTCATTTTAAATGTCACTTAAGCAACCTTATCTCGAAAAAAAAAGAAAATTCTAGTGGCCGAATGATTAATTGTTAGATGGTTGGTTCAACAACTTTTAGAAAGTTGAAGTCTTAGAAGAAACATGAAATAAAGAAGTAAGTTTTCTAATGCATACGTTGCTATTCATTTCTGTTTGAAAACTTGTTCTGAAACATTTTCTATAAATATAATATTAGTATTGTTAACCAGTACATTAGAAAACTGCATTAGTATAATTAACCTAATCTGCCTAGTTCTACTTTAAAGACACAAAACGTTTTTACATGTTTTTCAACAATTTTTTCGAAGGTTTCACATTCTTCTTATTCCCAATTCTTAGTGAATCAAATTTATAAAGACTACCTTATACTTTGTTCTTAGATAGATAACACATGCAAGCACTAAAAGAATTATTGTTCTGCTAATGCTTGGACCAGAGATTTCGCGCAAAGCTGCGCCTACAAAAGTTTGCAATCTAGTAGAATTTTAGAATGTAGATAAAGAAAAGACTCTCTTCTATGCTAGGGTACTCTCAGATTTTGTATAGCTTTTTCAGTTTGTAAATAATCGGAGTTTTAAATGATTTTGAAGAAATCATTAAAGATAAATAACAAAAATTGTGACAATATTGTGGCATAGAAGAAGTAGAAAATTTGCTCTAATCTTCCATGAACAATATCAAATATTCTATATGTTATTGGATTAAAAATTGATAAATTCTCAAACACTAGATGACCTAGATGTAGCCATAAATGTTCCTATATATTATGGCAAAAACTCTAAATTCTGAGCAAAAATTGCCATTCTGCTCTGGATTGTGTGCATTTCATATATAATGAAAATTTAATTACTGTGAGTATTCTGAGAAAAATTTATGCTGTGCAATACAATGACTGACAGAAGATGCAAAACATGAAAAATTTCGTGTAATGGATTCACTGAGATACTAAACGACGTCGAATATCTATTTATGCTGATTCAGAAAAGCTTTTATTAACCGATTTGATTGTCTCGATTTTCACAAAAACAACGCCATTTAGTACTGCATCGGCTGATGACCTACATGTGAGCGGGAATTTTATGTACACCAATGATTTGAATAGGTTAAAGTAATCAATTCTCAAAGAGGGTGTCTCGTTCAAGAAATCGGGTAATAGAGCCATCGTCAGTGACTAAATAATTTTTGTTCTCAAATTTTCATGATTGTATGGTCCAGGAAATTGGAAGCTAAATTTTCAATGCGAATGGTCAGCGAGAAGCATGAACGTCAATACGAGATATTCCTTATAATTATCAAGTAGCTGTGGCTGAAACACCAATAATGCCCGTTTTGTAAAAGAAAGCAAATCCTCCTATGATTTAAGAAAACTACACTTAACAAATAAAGTCTGTAAAACCTACGAATCTGCTGTTTAATAACAGTGTTTGTCAACGAAATTCCAACTCTGTATAAAGTTAGAAAACACTTCGATGTTCGATCTCTGGCTCTCACTAAATGGTTTGCCAAAAATGGCCTTAATAACATGTTAGTATATGCGATACCGGAAAGAAAAATTGAGAAATTTCTGACAATGTTTATTCTCTAGCAACGTTGCTGCCCTACTATATAGTCCAGAATTTCTTGCGGTAGTATCATACCTATTGCAATCACATTTTAAGTTAATTGCCAATCTCCCAATGCTCTGAAAATAGATGATCCCTTAGAATTCGTAAATTTCGAATTGATAACTTTTCGATTAACTTAGATTTTATTTTTGCAGCTTTTATTTTTCGAATTTCATACAGAATCTCCTTCTAGAACTTCATGGCAGAAGAGTTTTTTAAGCCTCTTCCCAATGCTTTAAAAGTTGCTACTATTGTAAACTGGTTTTCCGATCTGATATTTTACTGCGGTCTAATGTAGAAGCGATGTCTGGTGCAAGCACAGATTCCGTTCCTCGTCTTGGTTTTGTTGTGAAGTGAGTTGAGCTTGTGGGAGATTCGTACATTGACTTGCGTATTCGGAGTTGCTGTAAGTACTGGACGATTTCTCTGTTAAGCTTTCGAATTCAACTTTCTTCTCAATCCGTCTAATTTCTTCCTCGTTATTGGTGAGTTCAGACGAGAATCTTTTTGATATCTGTTTTTTTTGATGAATCTATCAAAATTGGGGAGCGTTCAAACGAGCGTCTTTTTGATGTACATCAATTTGATGAAATTGCGTTCAGACTAGCACTATTTTGATGCACGGCCACTTATTTATTCATCAATTAAGTTTAATAGGAATTGTGTTTTCTATCACTGGAAGATTATAATCAACACCTCAATTACTGATTCAAAACATTAACACTAAAAACGAATTTGATTGGATGTTTAATTCTATAGATATTTTTATATAATATTGCCAAGTAGTTAATTGCTGCGCGGACTCCGAGATTGCTGATTATTCAAACAAACGCAATTGCTTGTTCAAAGTTTCCTTGTAATTACGAGGTGTGATCAAAAAATACGGTGAATAATTTTTTATTAAAAAAAGTAATAAGCTTACATAGAATTTGATTTAATCTCCTTCAAAGTACTGTCCTTGGCTAGCAATGCACTTATCCCAACGTTGACTCCATGACTGGAAGCATTTCTGGAAGGCGTCTTTCGGGAGGGCTTTCAGTTGCTCCGTCATGGCCCTCTCAATGTCAGCAATGGTGTCAAAACGTTTTCCTTTAAGCACAGTTTTAATTTTTGGGAACAGCCAGAAGTCGAATGGTGCTTCCGGTGAGTATTTCGGATGTGGACAGACAAGAACACTTTTTCCGGCAAAAACAAACTAGCGAATGAGAAGCGAGGTATGACACGGCGCGTTGTCGTGATGAAGAAGGAAGCCATTGGCCCTTTTTTGTGGTCGCTTTCTTCGTATGTCGTTTCGCAAACGTTGCAGTACGCCCTTTTAAAATTCAGAGTTTACAGTTGTTCCCCTTGGAACGAACTCAGATCGCACTAAGCCCTCACTATCGAAAAAAATAATGAGCATGACCTTGATGTTGGATTTTGACTGACGTGCCTTTTTTAGGGCGAGGAGATGAACTGGTTTTCCATTGAGAACTATGCATTTTGGTCTCAGGGTCATAGCCAACTTTCATCTCCAGTTACAATCTTGGCCATGAATTCTGAATCTGCATGAAGACGATCCTTCAACTCCGTGCAAACTGACACACGATTTTTCTTCTGTTCATCACTCAAAAGTCTGGGAACAAATTTCGCACTCACTCATCTCATTTGCAACTCATCAGTTAAAATGCTTTGAACGGAACCGTACGAGATGTTAAGGTCTTCGGATAGTTCTCGAATAGTCATTCGCCTGTTTGAACGAACCGTTGTTTCCACTTTTTGCACATTTTCATCTGTTTTTGAGGTTACTGGACGTCCCGCACGCTGCTCGTCTTCAACAGACTCATTTCCGTTTTTAAATCGGTCATACCACTTGTAAACAGTCTTCAGAGTTACCACATTATCGCTGTACACCGATTTTAACATTTCGTGAGCTTCTTTGGCGTTCTTTTTCAACTTAAAACAAAACTTAATGTTAATGCGTTGTTCGAAATCCATGTTGCGCGACAGACACGATAAACTCAACGTCACTCTAGCGGCTCTGGTAGCTGACTGACAAGCTCGAACGTATTGCAACTTGTCCCGGCCTGTCTCAGTTGATCACGCTACTGGACAAATTACAGCATACGGATGTAGCATCAGCAGTTGCCGCTATAAAAATTCATTCACCGTATTTTTTGATCACACCTCGTAGTTCATTCGAAAGCTCTTTTCATTCTGCAGATTTTTATCCGAATTGAAAAATTTTTTCATAGGAATGTAGCGCTTCAAAAGTACTTTCGAATGGATATTTACGATTGGCACTTTTCAAAAAATAAACTCGACCGCTTCTTGACTTTAGATATTTTCGTGTTTTTTGGAATTTGCCTACATTTCAACCTCAAATATCTCGAAAACTAACCAGACGAAATGCAAAATGACCTTTAGAAAAAAGATGCGCATTGATAAGAGCTTTTGAATGGTACGCATATTGACCTGTTTTGTAACTAAAAAATTTTTTGGTTTCTTCACTAATTTTTTTTTGAAAATTTTTTTCGAATTTTCGAAAAAATTTAACATATTCTTGTAGCAAAAGTTAGTCAAGGGCTAAGGCAGAATTCTCAAACCATTTGGCGCTGTAGGCCCTCAAAGTTGGAAAACCAAGATTTTTTGAATTTTTTAACGACAAATGCGTCACAGCAAAATATCTGGGTGGTAGGATTTTTTCTAACCTTTTTTAAAATAATCTGCGCAAAAAGTTTCTTAAACAATGTACTCTTCATTATATCAAACTCTAGGCAGTTTTGGATTTAGGGAATATTCCTTATTGTTTTGTCTTATATGTGGTCTGTGGAAACAAACTATTGAAGGCCCTTCTGACGCAGCGGTCTTACGGGCCTAAATTGTATTATCATGGTCGGAAGACCTGCCATCTTTTCAATTTGAATAAAATAATTTTGTCGGAAGCCTTCAATATATCCATGGCTGTTAGCAGCTCATGCTAAGTGCAGCATTTCGTGTACAACTGACACTACACCTGAGCAATCAATGTCATTAAGTTGCTCAACAAAGTAGTGAAGCAGATGATTAGGGTAGACAATAAATGGGCCATCATTTGTAGGCCTCCACAAAATTGCACCCTACAATAGAATCATGTAGAACGATTGTAGCATTTTTCGTTTAAATCAGTTTTGTAAACGTTTTTTGCGGCTGGGCCTAGTAACTACCAACCTTATAGTCTATTGAAGATTACACGTATATTTCATCGATTTGTAAAACTACGTTGGATTTTTAATTACAGAATTCTTTATTAACAAAATTTAAATAGGTAAAGGCTCTAAAGATTGTGCAATTAATAAAACCTCCAAAATTGTATTAGATGTATATCGTCTTTGAAATTTATGTTTTTAATAAAATAACCTAATCGCAAAGAAAAGAAGAGCTTCTTTCACAAATATTACCCAAATTTAACCTGCTTACTGCATCTGCCGATATAGATCCCAAAACCAATGACTTGAGAAATGTATTTTCTAATAGAATTTAAAACTGCTTTTGCGCTTATTTTAGACTCCTTGCTGCGTAACAGCGTAAACTCGGCTAAAACAAATATAAACCATATGCTAAAATAAATGATATTAAATAGCATTAAACAGGTTTCAGCTTAATATATATATATATAGCATTTGAACACTGTTTCCACCGCTCTATCTAAGCAATCGTTTTATTCGATTTATATGCTAGAATTAATGCCGCATACTCTGAACTGATCTATAAAGTGTAACTTGAATTTTGCAATACAAATTTTTATTTGTTTAGCCAAAAAGTCGATTCAAGGACTGCACAATTCGAATAATGTTTCCCGATCATTGGGCTCTTCAGGGTCACTTTGGTCTTAGTGAACCTCTTTCAAGCATTTATGACTTTGTGCGCTCAAATCTTGATAGTCCAAACGCATCGTTTTGCTTAATTAGCTATCCCTCGTTAGAAGTTCCCGATTCTAAGGAACATACAATAAAAAGCAAATCCTTTGGATCTTCTTGTCGGCTTCATTTCAAGTCATCAGCATCCAGTGGACGAAATTTTCTTTCAGATACAGTCATGTCAACAAAGGTATTATTTTTTCCACCTTTTATATATCATCTAACAATACGTCAACTGAAGGCACCATAAACTTAGATAGTCAGAAGTTAATTTGGAAAATTTTGAGATAAATAATCAAATCGCATGTTAATCCAATTTTAACAAGAAAGTGCATCATAATATAATAACCATGACTTTGTATACAACGTGTATTTTTAATGTAACAAAGAATATGTTTGTATATTAATATTTAAGTTGTGTGTGTATTAAATGTAGGTGTTAACATAAAAATTTAATTCAATAAACGCAGCAAAACTTGTATAAACATTAAAATTTGAAATAATTACTGAGAGACATTATTCACTGTAACTACATGCAAGCAGTGATATAGATTAGACATAAGCATTAGGAATTCTATTACACTTAGAGCTTTTAAGAAGTTATTAAAACAATTTACTTTCACAACAGTCTACTAGGATCTTCAAAACAGTTAATTACTTGGCGAAATGTTATGATATCGTGAGTTTTAATATTTTTTTAATTGTACATAGAATGTAAATATTTTAATTGTGTAGCGTTTAGTGATTGTATTTGTTAATTTGTTCTACTTGAGTTTCGGTACGTTATTTGAATAACGTCATGAAATATACAAACATACACAAATAAAAAACAACTGTACAGTAAATCTACAAGGCTAGGAATAAATTACTAAGTGATTTTAAGAACAAGATGTTGTATAATTATTTTAAAACTTGTATCCTAGCCAAGATATACTTATGCTTAAGGAAAAATTTAATATGCTTCGTAAAAGCTCACAATTTGTCAGTATTCTTTATCTCTTTATTAGAGGTCAGTGGTACCACAAAAATCTTGTCCCGGTACCGTACCGTTCAGAAAATTTTAATATCGATACCGTCCCGTTGCTTTAAATCTTATTGCCGATACCTTTTGGTCCCGTGGTACCGGTGCCTCGAAACATTAGAAAAGACAAGAAAACACGAAATGGTACATAAATTTCTCAAAAACAAAAGTTCATTGACATGGTAAGGATTTAGATGTGTTCTTCGATCCATTATTGTTAACCTAGCAGCGCTAAACGATCGCTCTGACATAGACAAAGAGGCTTGCATAGCCAAATATAATCCAGCAACTGAAATCCCCCATCTTATCGTTAACAGGATCACATTTTATAATCCGGTACCGTACCAACTGAACTGTAGTCCTTGACTCTACATAATCATTTCCAAATTTGCTGTATTAATAAATGCTTCAAAACATTTTTTCTATGCTAAATGCAGATAACGAGAATTGGTCTAGAATTATGTTTATAAATAACACTAGGCATTTAAATCTTATGATAAGGTGGTAATTTCTTGTTGAGTTTAAAACATGTGAACATAGTGTTCAAGAAGATTAGCTGTATTGGGAAAAGGATAGATCTAGAAATAAAGTGCTTAGTTTTTGTTTGAGACATTTTGTGCCCATCTTAATTGGACATCAAGTTTTCTATAAAAACATCTTTTAGATGAGTAAATATTATATTTGCATAGTTTAGGTGACTCTTTATAAATGCCCCTGAAAAATTGAATTATCTCACAGGTTGTATCATTGAGATTTTTTATACCTATAGTCAATTTTTGGAAGTATTGCATTGTGAAATTCAAAATTTATTTCGAGTCAGAAGTTACTTCTAAATACTTGACGTTTCCATAGTAGAAACCTTAACATTGTTGAGATTAAGAGTTAATGCAGAAACATCATAGTTGTTCTTAGTGCATAATACAAAATTCTGTTTTACCTTCATTTCTGATCAGCTTGTACATGCTGAAATACGTTGACAATTTGTTGTAATTTATTATTTTTATGCTTTCAATTGAATTTCATCATGACACGTTTTTTAGCAATCACTTTCAGAATTCACAAACTTCCAACGTATCAAAGAAGACTATAGTGCTAAGCAACATACAAAAACGACGAAGCCTTATTCCAGTACACAGCGATCTCAGCAGAAAATTCCCAAATGGTTTAAAGGATTTAGCAAATAGAATTAGAGGATTTCTTAATTTATTAATTTTTCGACTTTGTATTTCGCAATTATTTCTGATCATCAAAATTTTTTGTGTTAGAAGAAATATATTTTATAAATTTTTAATCAAATCGTTAGCACCAGTTCGGCTATAAAGAAATCTCACAGTTGATATTGAATAACAATTTCGTAGTCACATTAGTTTTTAATCATTTAAAAAAATGAAAATTTTAACAAGTGTCGATTTTATATCCATAAGAATTTGATATTTTAAAATTATTTCAAGGACACTTGAAAATGGAAATTTCTCTAAAAAGCTTTTTTTCAAATAACTTATTAAAAATAATTTTAAGGCTTAAATTGTAATCTCTAAAAAGTGAAGCGCGCTCATGATCTGAGGAAAGGACAATGTCCATAACTTTTATCGCTTAAGTGCTGATTCAGAACCAATGTTGTACTTTAGAATGCAGACATTTGTCAATTTTTAGCAATGGAAATGCATGTGATCAATGTATAACGAAATAGTTTGGGGAGAAATATGGATGGTGTGCCCAAATTGCAAGCATTGATTCTACGAAAAATGCTACTTTGAATAATCTTTGTTTATTAAAATAATTTGCATTCAATTTTGTTGCTTTGTGCACTACTTTGCTTAAAAATCAAACTTTAGCAGGTTAAAATTTCAATGTAATGATAATAGTTAAATACTAAATGATTAAAATTAATATTTTTAAATCCGTGGGGCGAAATTTTTTGGTAAAATATTCCGTAAAAACCGAGGTAAGGGAAGTGATCCAAATTCAATACGTAAACAAGAGGAAATGCAACCGTAAACAACACCGTTAAAAAATGGCGTTTTACGTTAACATGACCGTAAACCACATCGGTGACTTGCACTCGGAAGTAATTCGCGAATAAATGTTAACTGTGAAGTTTACGTTAAACTCGTGTTTTTTACGCATGAGTTTACAGTATAATTTACATATTTTATGACGTCATTGTGCAGGTTATTATTATAAATAGCTTTGACGCTTTTGGGGTTCTGCACATTTCTATCTATGCAAAGGAATTAATTAAGCGTATACAGACGTTTGTGTCGCATACTTAATTCTTAATAATAAATTGGCAGGCAACTTGTCTTACCATAGAGCATTAAATATAAATAGTGATATTGGATATTGTCGACATGTTTTTGCTGACGTCAGGATTTTTCAACACAAATTCAGCAAATAAGCAACTTATAATAAGATTATATTGATAGAATGAATAGAATCAATTTTGTTCTATTTTTTTTCTGTGATATAAATTCTACTTTACAATATCTTTATTTCCGTATGCTACACAAGTTTTATAAAATACAACATGGAGATAAAACGAACAAAATAAGAAACAAAAATATTTCAGTATATATATATATATATATATATATATATATATAATTCGATCGATAGGCGTATAGCATGATAAAATTCGATAAAATTTTTACAAAAAGCAGATATTTGTATATATTAAAAAAATAGGCAATTTTAATAGACTAAAGACATTTAATGATATATATTGTGAACTAATCAATTTGATTTCAATATCTTGAATTTCATTAAGTGTTATAGGGAATGAGCAATTTTCAGCTTGAACTTCTAGTGAAATTAGGGGCATCAGTATCAGACGTTAATAGTTTAATATAAAATAGTAATGCACTAAGATCGCAGAATCAATTTTTACTAAGAAACAGAAACC
Organism: Hofstenia miamia; assembly: GCA_900660155.1. Lineage (NCBI taxonomy): Eukaryota > Metazoa > Xenacoelomorpha > Acoela > Hofsteniidae > Hofstenia > Hofstenia miamia. Next base: position 399,915 of record CABFPE010000346.1, on the reverse strand, counting down.
TAATTTAAATACCAAGTTTCATCAAACTTTCCATTTATTTTAGTTTGTTTCGATTATTGTAATAATTTGTAAGTTTTGTATATATCGAATTTAAGCAGCTCAAACGTCTGTATGCGCATAATAAATTCCTTTGCATAAATATATTTAAAGAAATGTGTAGAACCGAAATATGCGTTAAATTCTACTGTAAACCTATGCGTAAAAGGTTATGATCACTATCAGCCAAAGGCATCAAAACAAAAACAAATTATATCATTTAAAATTATAGTTTACTTATTTTATTAGTAATTTATAAAATAAATATTTGCCTATTTTAATAAAAAAAGGAAATATTTGTTAGATAATTATTATAATACGCGTTGAGACGACAATTAAGCCTTAACTTTCCTGCTTCTTGGAATTTTAATTCATTATATAGAAAATCAGTACAAGTTAATTATTTAACATATGATTTTAATCTTACGAACTTAAACTAATGATGCCAAAATTAAAATAATGTTGTTTTTGCTGGAAGTTATGCTAAATTTCAGTTAATTTATTGATAGTGCAGCAATTAAAGATTATCATTGTCATCGCAATATTTGTTCTTTAAAATAATTCATTAAAATTTATTAATAGTGTAATTCTTTAATTCATTAATTTAATGCATTGATATACATAAAATTCTAAATGATGCTTCTTTCTTGTGCATTTTTATCCTTTTCGTTTTTTACATTTGCGTGATTTGTTGTTAACTCCATTATTTTGCTAATTAACAAAGTAGGCGATATTAACATTAATATTTTTAAATATAAAACAGCATTTTTTCCAAATATCATTTATTAATATTACTATATAGAATTGATAGCTATTCAGTTTTTGAGAGATATTTTGTTCTCGCTCTTAATGTGATTTGCTTGCTTTGACAGTTCTTCATTATATTCTACTAATATTTGTTTTCAAAAAACTTTTTATTGAATAAAATCATTTACAAATTAAAAATTTAAGACGTAAACGACGAACCAACTAAAATATAAATACAAAATAGAATATAGTTTCTATATTGTAAGTATAATACAAAATAAATTATAGCCTTTATGATTCGGTGAGATTCAAACTCAAATGATTTGTACAAATGTACAGCCGTGTTATTCTTAGACCACGAATCAGAATGTAGATATTGTGCAACGCCAATAAGATGCTTCTAATGCATTCACAAAAACTAGCATAAAAATATATTTAGGTTTACTTTGGCTGCGTTTTCTATATAAAAAACATTTCTCTGCAAGAAGATAACCCTTTTTCGCTTTAATTCCATTCCAAAAATTTATAATTTTAATTTGGCTATTTGACAGTGAATAGTCATTGGCGGATGATGCCGTTGGCTGAAAGATCCCGACACTCGTAAAAAACATGCGTTTAACGAAAACTTCACCGTTAACATTTGTTCGCGAATTAATTCCGAGTGCAAATCACCGATGTGGTTTACGGTGACGTAAAGCGCCATTTTTTAACGGTGTTGTTTACTGTTGAATTTTAACTTGTTAACGTATTGAATTTGGATCTCACTTCCCTAAGAAAGTAATAATGCTCAAGTATACTAGAAAACATTTTTTCAACAGGCAAGTTTAATATTTACATTCTTGATCATAATTCCAAGTTTCATTTTCAGGTTGAATTTTTCCGTTCCACAGAAAATTTATAATTTTTTAATGGCATATAAAAAATATTGTAAATTTGACTTTGAATGGTGTATGATCACACGAAGAATAACTGAAATCACTAACATCTGGAGCTTAGCATTCTATGAGGTAAGCATTTTCACAAATTACTTTCTGAAGGGTAGCAAATTTAAGCATGCCTAAGTGGTCAGAAATAGTTTTGTCGGTATTTTTCAGACATGTGATAAAATTTTAATTACGAAATTAGGTAATAAACTGCTAACCAAAAGTTGTCTTATTTAACGCACACATTTCCTACGGAATAACCAATTTTCCAGGCATAATGTAATTCCTAATTCCTTATATATTCATTACAGAAAATTTATTATAATAAAATAGGGTTTCCTATCAGAGTGGTTGGTGGGCTCTAATACAAATCTGAATGCCATCTAAAGGTATCCATATTTGGGTCACATCAACGTTCATCCCTGAGAAAAGTAGTCACAATTTTAGGGGTAAGGTAAGAATGTCGACTGGTACAGTAACCCCGATTGGTGACATGTTCACTAATTTCTCAACTATGAAAAATATTCTGACTAATTATCAGTTCGATATCAACAATTTGAGTTCATATATGGTAGCAATCTTTTATACTTTTGTCAAGGATATACTAAATTAGTATGTCCTTGACTATTGTTAGTGCTTCAAGTTGCTAAGGAGTATTCCTTCAAAAACTGAAATCTGATATAATTTCGAATATAAGCTTCGCTTCAAAAATCATAGAAGGCGGTCTTTCAACATTTATATAAGTTTTTTAATGAAAATAATTTGATCCCCAATGTCAGTCAGCAAATAGGAAATTTCACTTTTGTAAAATGGCTTTATTGAAAGTCTACAACCATATGTTTTAGTCAGATGTTCATGAAAGCAGCAGTTGAGACTTGCAATCACCAACTTTTGCTAAGGATATCTAATTATTAGTAGAGCTGTACGCCGGTCAAATTTTCGTGGGTGGCACGTGAGCCCCTAAAAAGTATCGGCGGCGGTGTGAAAAAATTTATTTTATAATTATCCAATAAATGACATTGAAGGTTTCTAGTTGAAACGATAATTTTGTACCGAAAAAACCTTGAAATAGCGACATCAGTTTTATCGAAGTATGACTTGCAATAATAATGGTTGTCATCATTAACTCCGTCTTCAAATAAAACACCAAGGTATTTGAACACCGCACTTTTCTTATCCGTGGTAAGCTCAAGCTTGTAACGCTTTTGTACCACGTCAATACAGATCTGAAATCAAAAGCAAATATAAGCGAATCCCTATTAAAGGTCACTGTTTCAATTACCCGACACGCCGTTCTTTTGAATTAGTGAACTGAAAAGCAGAATTATTAAATCACTGAGTGAAATTGGCCAAATGTTGCTGTTATATATATATATATTTGTTCCAATCCAGTTAGTGTTATAGAAGTTCATGGTCCAATCTTGTCTACGCCTGTCAATAGCATAAATGTATACATATGCACCATTAAATAATCAACTATTTTCTTAAGACAAAAAACAGATTCTAGTAGTATTCGTTTGTAATATCACATGAATAAAGTATGACGCTTTGCTTACCACCAACTTGAAATATATATAAAAATGCTTGCGTTGGCAGTAAGAAATATTAACAAGTTGTTTTTGGAAGAAGGATTTCACATTTCTATCCAAAGACTTTCAAAAGTGTTTTTATTAGCAATATCTAGCCTAATTGTGGGCTTTAAGTTTTTGGTATTAATAATAGAACGCTTCCTCCTTTTCTCTTATTAAAGTGCAACTCGTGGGATCTATCTATTCGAAAACGAGTAAATTTAGATTCATCAAGGAACCAGGAGTAATCCATGTTATAAATATTTAGCCAAGTTTCTGAAATCCCAAAATGAAATTTTCCCTTAATTCATTTACTAAGTTTCAATCTGCCACGTTTTTATTTGGAAAATTTCGAAAATTCATATGTATATACAGGGTCTTTTTTAATTGGCGCAAGTTTTAAAACGTAAAATACAGTCGATTATAGTTATGAACTCGGATAGATCATCTTTGGTAACCAAGCAGATTGTAGTTTGGTTTGCTGACAGTAGTCATTTTAAATTTTGGCTAGCTGCACAATGGATAAAGAGAATAGGATAAAGATTATACTAATATATTATGCCGCAAATCAGAGCGCTTCTGCAACATTAAGAACTTACAAGACTCTTGATGGTATCAAAAGCGATCCTTTTGCTTTGTCATCAATAACTCGTTTAGTGGACAAATTTTGCAGAACTCGCTCAGTTCTTCATGAAAAGGCAAAGGTAGAAAAATCTTTGCAGAAAGAGATAAGTTCAACTGTCACAAACGCATCAAGTTCTTATGACCGGAAAAGTTTTACATCTATGTAACAGCTTGTAAGCATTAGATTTAAAATAAAAGTTTAAGTTAACTAATATTTTATTAAGAACTGTAAAGTTACAGTGATGCAAATATATAGATAAAATGTACAATCAAAAGCAGGTACGTTTGACAAGCACCGACTTCATGAATGCACTGACCAAGCATACGTTGTAGGTTGCCGGGTAAATATAATGTGATTATTACTACCAATAGAACATGCGCGACCACACTTTGTTGGGCCCAGTCAAGAGCGTCTAAATATTTAGAAGCCCTTGGGCCCAGTCCAACATGCATCTTCTAGTATCAGACCTACCCAGTCTTGTGAGATTTGGTCTCGTTGCCGCTGGTCTCAGTTCTGTATATCTACTTAGGAAATGTACTAAAATTATTCATTATTTGAATACTGAATGGAGACACTACAGGCACATTTTGCTTACCAAATACTATGAATTTTCAATTATAATTTAATATAATAACATAATATTAAATCAAATTATCCTGGTCTCGTTCCGTGGCATACATATATTTTATCATCCCAGTTTCATGGTAAGGTAATTAGATGAAATATTCATGTCTAAGGACTGGGTAGCCTTCAGTTTCACTTCTTTGTTAGTGAATATTCTTTGAATATATTTGACTCTGTTGTGTTGTGTCGTGTGATACAACAGCCTTTTGTTTTTGTGTTGTGTTGTGCCTGTTAGGTCACACAACAGTCCTTTGCTGTTGTGTTGTGTTGGTTGTTGTGTGAAAAAGATCATTACACAACGGCAAGCCTGATACATTTTGTAACTTGCCATAGTATTAATTCAATACCTTATTTCTCCATTGTTTTCACTAACATTGTCATATTCACCATATTTGACAGCAATTGAAAGAATGTAGCAAAGACACTAGTGAATTATTTTCACTTTAACGCAATTTAATTTCATAAAAAATTCATTCAAAATGCTAATTTTTCTCATTACTAGTGGCACTTAAGTAGTGCATTATAATTGCGTCTTGCTGTACGTTAAGGACACGGATTTCTACGAATACTTTATATATATAAAAGAAAGCATGTACTACTCTATAAACAGGGACCAGAACCTAGATCAGGAGACCTCGACCAGAAACAGGGAACATGCAATAAACGTAACAGCAAAGAGCAGATCCTGCAAAGCTCTACATTATTCACGTATTAAGAAACGTAGTAGAAGTAGAAAAGCAATCTATGAGCACAATTATTGTAGTGCAATTAAATCTTAGCCCTAAAAACTTTTTATAACACCCACATTTTATGTAACATATAAGAGCAGTAATCGTCTGCAGTATAATTACAAAGCTAATTGCGGTAAATCAAGTTCTTTTAAACAAGAACTAAAAAGTTTCAAACATATCCACATGGTATGAAATCGGTGCAAACTTAACTTTTTCTAATTGGTACCCATTGAAGAAAAATTTGCCCCATAGCAACCCAAACTACCCCCTCCACAGCGACACACTTTCTTCTTTGGATCTAGCTTATTAGTATATTAAATTAGAGAGGTATTAGTCGGATGGAAATATATAGATTAGTAATCTCTGCATTTTGTTCAAATTGCTTCCAGAATTGATTTGCATAGAGGAATGATAGAAACATCGAACTAATGAAGTGAAAAGGAAATCGTGTATGTAATAATGTATTAATTTTATCATACGGAATGGCGTTAATATGAGAAGATATCTTTTCATTCCTGCATCGAATGCTGGAATGCGTTCTTGGTCTTCATAAGTTAGCATCGAACTCAAATATGTTACTTATAGCAGATCAACCTACTGCTTCAGAAGATATACGTCAACTACTCAAACTGTCACTTACTGATGCGAATTACCGCTTGCGAAGGAAATCTGAATATCTTGCAGAATTCTTCTCTACACCTGTATTCAATCAAAACCATCGGGTTCCACTATCTGATTTGTGAAAGGCAAGACTTTCATGTATCTACTGTTTCACTGTGTTGCTGTTGTATTTGTGGAATAAAAAGCAATGGTAATTAACATAAACTACTTTATTTTGCTTAAAAAATCACATCTGCAACCTATTGAGTTTCAATTATATTGATAGATTAGTTTAAGTGAGTACATGTAATATGCATATCTTCAATTACCTTAATCCTACAAATATTTAATATTTATTTCGAATCAAGCTTGGTCCCTGTTTTCTATCGCAACATTTCCCCCGAAATTTACTAAGCAAGATTTCAGGAAAGAACGCTTCCTTTCGACCATAAAATCTTATGTGATTTAGTGTCATTAAAAATTCAATACGACTAAGACCATAAATTACTAATTTCAAAACTGTATCATCGAACTGAAGTACACCATATTATAATAAATGCATCGAAAACCCGACCAGCCCAGCTACATCTATGGGTGTGCACCTGTGCTGCAACCGTTCACCGGTCGAACGGTGCCGGTTACTGATAAACGGTAAATCGTCTCGATATTTACCGGTTACCGATTAGACATGTTAACCTTCTAATTGAACCGTTTTATTACCGGTCGAATTAGTAATAATATCATATATTTTTGGCAAACTATTCATCGAAATTGCAAAAAAACGAGCTTCTTTATTATTTCATTCAACAACACTGCATGTCTATTATGGTTTACGATAATATTTGCAATTGCCTCCGTACTTGTAGTTTACAATATTCTATTTTCGCGCGATATTTTAATAGAATTTCTAAATTGCATTGATTTCGAAATTGCAAATCCGCTCTGCTATTAAATCATTGAATCATTGGGTTCTATTTCTTACAACTGAATTAATGCATTTGTATTTAAATTGCGCTTTTCTCGAAATAAGTCATGTTCTATCATCAACTAATAAGTGAAGCTGTCTAGAAGGAAATAATGTTGGAAAACTTTTAGATTTAAGAGAAGAGTATATTAACAACTTTTTGCAAAAAAATTAAAAAACCTACATTTGGTATTTTTGTTTGTTGATATTTTACATGATGCAAGGCAGACGTAAAATTTTATTAACATATTTACAAAAAAGGCTACTGATTAGTAATAAATAATGTGTAAAAATACAACATTTTGTGAATGTGTGTGAATGAATTGTATTCAGATATATATAATTTCGCTGACAATTTACAAGAAATATCGATTTGTAAAAACAAAAATTGCTACTCGTTTACAATTACTGAGTTTCCATTTAAAAAAAAATAGCGACTGCTAAGTAAAAAATGACAACTTTAATAATTATTTTTAGATAACACTTTAATAAAAAATTTATATTTTTTCACTAAATTTATTGTGAGACAAGAGTAGGAAAATATCTGCAAGTATATCAGGAAATTATATGTTTCAGCAATCGACGTAAGTTTTAATTAGACAACTACTATCAATCGGTCAACATTTATTAAAAATTTATGAAGTAATAAGTAGATAGAAAAACAATGATATTTAGCTTAGGCTCACCACTAAATACATTTTGCTCTTTAGTAGCTAGACATTCTTATGGTGGATCAAAGATCCGGGTGTAATGTATTGCAGATCAGACAAGTCACACTTGATGTGAAGAGAGGACTGTGACAGAAAGGAGCAAAGGAACAATATTATTGCTGGAGAGGCTGAACATATACAAATCTTAAATTTCTTAAATTCAAAAAGATTTAATGCAGCCCTCACAGTCACTTACGCTCCTTACCTTCTGGGAAATAACCATTAATCCTAATTAAATGAGGAGTTATTTTAATATTTGTATTATCTTCTTCAAAACAATTTTATCCACTCAAAACTCACGAACAAACTTTGAAAGCAACATATGCTGGTGGTTATAGAATTGTTCCCTCTTTCAATTGCGTTTTATCACAACCAATTGTAGTGAGCCTGAAAAGGATTTGCGCAGTCTAGTTACGACAACAAAACAATTGAGGTTAATGGTTTCTTCAATGGACCCCATGTTATCTCACCATTGGGCATGGAGCGAATTTGAAAGTTTTTAAGCAAAATTCGCTTTTTCATTGAAAAAAATTACTACTTTCGTGTACATCAGGCTAACTAATGATTTTTTGCCCGAATATTCTTTATTACATTACACACCACCACTCGGAAATAAACCGTGCGTGACAAAAAATACGAGTCCTTTGCGAGCGATGGAATTTGATAGTAGGGGCCTACATACATATGCAATTACGGGCTGAGCTCACCGAAATCACTACTGAGCTATTCACCCAAAATATGACATCGAAGTTCCTTACCCATTTTATGGGGCGAATAAAAATCGAGTATCAGAAAAATTTATGAAAACTCTATAGTACAATTGTTCTCAGCACAAAATTGCAATGTTTCATAGACACCATGACTCTTTAAAGGTAAGAATCGACTAAAAGAGTGCTTAGTTTGTTTTCAAAGAGTTTCCAATCCATTAACGAATATCATAGTTTATCGATTACGACTGCATTTCATAGGGAATTTCGATCCAACAGAACCATGTTGTTCAGCAGCAATATGTTTAAAATTTCGTTTTGACTTCTTTGAAATCAGCACACGAAAGAAAACTGTTGAAATTTTTCCACCAACATCAAATTTGTCACTTGTGCATAAGTGAAATAGCTCATGCCCCGTCGAAAAAACGTTGTCTTTGCTAGAACCGTTCAAAAAAAAAAGTTGTAGTGTTATGACGAGATCATGTGGTCTGTGTAAATCTCCTATTGGCAGGGGAACATCTCATCATTGCAATTTCACCTCCTTCAAGAAAAATTTGAGGCATGTTGAATTTGAAAGTACTGATGATGCTTTACCTGTTGTATAATGAAATTATCCCAAGAATTATAGAATATGCTTGTGACTTACGTAATCTTAATGACTATTCGACAAATATCAAGATTGGTTTAGATGCAGACGGTGGCTTTATTAAGGTTCGTTCCATTATCAGAATTTCATTTGTTTCTTCGAATAACTAATACATTTTTCAAGAAGATGGAAAGATCCTCTGTCAAGGCAGCCAATATTGACAGAAAATGACTGCAAAAGGTAGGAATTACGTGTCCATGTCTTCACTCAGGTGAATTTAATGGAAACATGAGCAAAGGTCTCTTAATCATATTAATCATTAGGGCAACCCATAAGTCAATCAAATCAATATTGTCAACAAAAGTTAATTTTTAGTGTGTAAGGTCAATACAGTTAATAATTGGCATGTCCTAACTGTTCAACTTTTTGCATCCTATTGGTTAATATTGGCAACCATGCCTCAAGCTGCTAAATCTGTTGCAGAGAAGGTTAGGGCAGTTGCTCGAAAATGGCCTGAAGAATTCAAGTGCAGTTCAGATTTTAGACTATTCTGCAATTGATGCAGTGAATTTGCATCATTCGAAAAAAAATTCTTTGTCCAAATATCATAGCAGTTCAAAAATCCATAATACTTCCGAACCAGTTCAAGAACAATTAGAAGCTTCATTCTATAAAGCATAAAAAATCACAAATTTTTCAAAAGATCTTTCTGAAGATTTTGTTTCGGCAAATATACTGCTGTACAAGCTGTGAAATCCAAAGTTGAGAAATATATTTTCTGAATATGCACAAGCTCTTTCTTCAGAGAACAAGTATTTCAGAAAAGTCTAAATCTTGGGCAAATCTAAGCTAGAGGAAATTCTTAGCAATACTCAAAAGCGCTTCTTGCAAATGTTCCTGTGATAACTGTTGAAGTTGAGCGAGGTTTTTTCCTTCTCAACAAGCCTCTTTCAAAAGATTGCGATTTTGCACTTGATAAAATATTTTGGCATATGTTGCTTAAGGACGATAATCGATAATTGACGGTTTAGAAACTTAAATGGTGTTCTCTTTGAACTTTGAAATAAAAGCAATAAAGTCAATATTCTGATAAATATTTGTTTGTAAATAAAGTCAATAGTCGGTTGCCCTAGACATCCTCATTCAAGAGCGTGCAATTTGTTTGATAAAATTTGTTGAGACTTTTCCTTGTATACATGAAGTTCGCAAGTCATGTTTTAGATATACTGTCTGACAATTTCGATCAGAGAATTACTGAATTTAAAGACGCGTACATTTCTCTTAATCTTGGCGTGACAACATCAGTTCATGTAGATTTTTGTCATATTGTGCAATTCTGTAATTCCATAAAGATGGTTAGGAAAAATTAAGCGACTAAGCTTCAAAAGCTATTCATTCAGACTTTATTTTGATGACCTTACATTCCTTACTATTGCACCACCCATTTTGATGGCCTGCTCCAAATGCGCTTAGAAATTTGGACACCGTTTAGTTACCAATCGTACTAGAAAAAATCTTAATTTAGCTTTTTGTCTTAATTTGTTTTGCAGTCTGCGGTTTCTTGGGGCAGTCCAATGTTGACCATAGATTACCTTTAATATATTTAAATGAACAATTTTGGTTTCTTTGGCTTTTTTCTCTAAAAAACAGTTCTTCAAGCATTACATCCGCTTTTGAGTAGTTTACAACAAACTCTTTGTGTGTAGTTGTGTCCCTAGTGCCAATTCTGACACTGTGTTTGAAATGAATAGCGCTCACTTAATGCACCAGCACACATGAGTAGAGTGAAGCTGCAATCAGTTTTGATGCATCCGTTTATTGTAGGTGAGAAAGGATCACACTCTATTCCAGAGGCTCTCAAATTCTTGATGCTTTTATCCCTGATCGAGCATTTTTCGCGGAGCCCTTGGTATGTATGACTGACAAAATAACGCTTGGCAATTATCCTGATAGATAGACAGTTTTGATATGTATCTTATTAAAGAAATGAGATTCAATTGTAGTTAAAGCCACCATACAAATTTTGCGGAAACTTTTTTATTATAGATGTGTTTTGATGAATTATTTAATAAATAAATAAGTAGCTCGCAGAGCCCCTCAGCACAGCATTTTATATAAACGACTCGATTAAAGGAGACATCGACCCGTTTTTAATCCCAATCATTATTTTAGTAAAATGGACCTTAATGACCCTGTATATTGTGTTTGATATAACATTCTAAATTTCTTACGCTTCTTCAGACCGACAATTTTTACAAGAGAATTCAAGAATTGATCATATTTTGTTTGTTTTTTAAGATTTTGCAAATTCTTAATGTTTAAAAATGTGGTACTGTTGCACATCTGCTTAACAGAATTTCGCCAAATTATCCAATACGCAAAGATGGACGCGAGTTTACCCGCGAGGATTGCGATTTTACCCGCACCCGCGCGGGTGCGGTGCAGTGCGTGTACTGAATTTCCAATGCCACGCGGGCTGCGGTGCGGGTGGACATTATTTTGTTACATGTGTAATACTAAACTAATACAATATTAATTATACTACAAAGTCTATATAATATAATATATTTGACATCATTCACTAAAATTAAACAAAATTAATAGAAAGTCAATTCAGTGATTGACATTTTTTGGCTTAATTACATGTAATCGACAGGCAAAATTTAGAAAATACGGATATGTTGCGGGTGAATTTTTTAGCAAATATGCGGGTGGGCGGTGCAATGCAGTTATAAAGAATTACACCCGCGTCCATCTATGCCAATACCTTATCTATGATTATATGCCTGGATTGCCAGGCTAATTTTTTACCTTAGTTTCGAATTAACGTTATTGAGATGTAGGCTAATCAGAGGAATCGTAAACAAGACAATATTTTTACACAGAATAACCTGGTACAAAATATGGTTAAAATTCATTAAAATCTGGACATAATTAATTGCAAAATGACATTGAATTTTATTGGAAAATTCCATAATGGCACATTAAGTTCCTTATTAACCATAATTGTCTTATGAACTTTGGAATTTCAGTACTTATATTCACTTTAATTCCATTTTTTACAAGGTTCGAATCTAGTACTGCAAAATCATTACGACATGCATGTTAATTTAATGATGGATGAAATGGTATGTAGTCACAGCCGGGTACAGCTATTTCACGGCTAAACGGGCTAAAGAACAGTTACAAATTCGCGCTAAAACGTCGAATTGGTTTCTTTCATTTTGAACAACTAAATAGGGTGTATCACCAAAGAATTTATTAAGCAAAACTTTTGAAATCCTAATCTTAAAATCAAAGGACGGAAATTTTTCATTTTTACAAAATTTTCTTCTAATTTATCAGCCTCATTTAATGTTTTAGGGCCCAAATTTGTGTCGGCTAACCGCTAGAAAATCTTGATGCAAAATTGGCTACCAGCTGCTAATTTTCCATAGCTGCATATATCTACTATGCTGCTTAATTGGAGAAATACTGCTTCAGACGTTAAACTTAGTCTCTTATTAGCGCTTCATTTTCATTGGGACGAAAAATTATAAGCGTTGTTTTATCCTTATTCATTTTTAATCTGGCTTGTTGAAAAAAACATGTTGTCTGCTCTATGTTTTTCTCCAGATTTTAATATTGAAAACATAATCTTCATAATATAGAACTTCACAGTAATTCATATATGCTGAAAATTAGCTTACAATAATTTAAAATAGAACCGGACTAAAACGGTGCTTTGAGGAACATCTTTATAGGAAAAGGTATATTCAGAATAACTATTCTTTATGCGAACACTGTTATCTTCTTAACTTCTACTTAAAAAACGATGAATCAAGTTACTGGAGTATTTCAAAATCCAAACTAACAAAAGGCTATACTGAGGTCCAGGAATACCATACTACTATAAACTCCAATTTTTCGAAAAAACGAATGTTGTTTCAGTTTCTAAATATTCTTGAAATCCAATTGATACGGTGATAAAAGATAATTCTAAACATTAAGTACATATTTATTTCCTTATAGTAGCTTTTAAAATATTTTAGAGATCGGATAAATAGTTAGTGCGATCACCTTTTTGAAAACTGGTGTAATATTCATTCTTCAGAATTTGCGTAAAGGATGTTGCAAACAATAAGTATTCAGAGAAGTATTGTATGAATTTTGTAAAATTAAAACTTGTTTATCGTTTCTATGGACAGTTTTCATAAAATCTGCCTTGCTGATAAAACTCAATTGATCAATAACATGGTCATGACTGATATTTCTCCCTGTCCGAAATCCGGCGTACGCCCCTTTTCACAACATCAATGTATTTTCAATGCCACCGAAATACTCTGCAAACTTGAAGTTGTATTCACAACACGCACACACACACACACACCATTTAGATTATAAACGTATTTTTGAGATTTTCTAAAATTTGTCATCATACTAAAATGTATCTGATCTTTCGAAATCAAATGCTCGATAAATAATTCGTAACCAATTTTTAGTATTTAGCATTAAGAAAATGCTGCAGAGAAGTTTAACAAATTGCAAAGCACATCCTTAGAAATTCGACACTTGAAGTTAACTATGCTTCACAAATTCATAAATGACGCACCATCCTACATGTATGTGTATTTAAAGAAAATGTGAATAAATACCTTCGATTGATTCTATTTATTCCGTATTTATTTTTGTGGCCTAGACATTCAAAATCGATTTATCAATGCAATTTACTCAAACAAAATCAACACTTAAGCGATAAAATCTTTTTAACTTGGCGCCAGTATCGCAGAGGCAGCGTAATTTGTCTGATGAAGCAAATTAAAATTATAATTACAAGCAGAAGAAGTGAAGACTACATCCCTGCTGTTGGAGGTTTTTGAGAATATTGGAGAATAAATAAATATAATAAAACTTAAAAATATTGTATAAGTTAGATGCATAATTTTTTAACACTTCCTACATCCTATTAACTGCATCAAATTAACAAGAATTGATAAGAAAAATAAAACAATTGTAATATAAGAAATCAAAATACCGAATGAAATCCAACAGGCTAGATACTTTTTACCTTTCGATGACTCTGAGTCTTATTGTCACTTTACTAGTGGGTCACCGAATTAGTGCGTCATAAAATATAACCCAGTGGTATAATTTGTTTTGGCGCAATGTTAACTGCTCAGAAATTTAGCGCGATCGTCTTTGATGCAAAAAGCGCACAAATAAACAATTCAAAAGAACTACTGAATTTTTTCATTCAAAGCCAAATTATTGCTCTGTTCATATTTGGCACATACTACAATTTGGTAAAAAGATAATCACTATTTAAGGATTTTCGCAGGCTTGTCCAGTGGACAGATTTTTCTGTCCAATCGAATCCAATCCAATACAAAAATTCTAGAATTGTCCAATTGGAATCAAATCAAATTCCAATCTAATTGTGTGTTTGTTAATCCAAATTTTCTTTGCAACATACATTGGATGTCCTTGATTTCACATAATATTTATTTAAGTATAATGCACAAATTTTCTTTATGTGATTATTAAGGCCTGGTAAAACCAGAGAAATACAAAATTTCAAAGAAAACGCAGAAAAATTGGAATTATTATTACAGAACAAATGCATTGGCTGCATTTGTAGAAGTTTTGGACAACAATGAAGCTAAAATATGAGATCCTATATTCCATCAATACTACTCCCAATACCGGAAATTTCTCTGTTAATCTCTATATTTGTTTATTTCTAAGGGAAGTTTCAGCTCTAAGGTATGTTCACCTCTTATATAGCCTTGCGGAAACACTCCCGTCGGTTCGAGAAAAACGTTTGAACAGGGAGTGTGACAGAATTTTTGAAATCCTGCAAGCAAAGGATTAAATTTTTTCATACAATAATTTTTGTCTTAGGTTACCTAATTTTGAAACTCTTAAAAGTGCATAAATGAATTTCTTAGAACTAGAGAATATTAGAAGGAGCCTCAACACTAAAATGTCAACATAAGCAATACGTAGCACACCGAAAAAGAATCCAATAATTTGTAACTTTTTATATTCAAACTCCGAAGATGAAGACTGTTTGATTGTAAGTGATGTACCCAATCAAAACATTAGAGAGATGTGCAAAATGCACCGGGATTTCGTTATGATGAAAACGTTGATATCCTATCATATTAGAAGAATTCCCTTGACAAAAGAATTAAATAAATAGCAAAATCTTATCTAACCACACAAGCTTTAGAAACAGTTCCTGAACTAGCTCAGCTGGACTTACGATTCCCGCATTAACTCACACAACGGCACTTTGCCCATCTGAACGAACTCTTAGTTATTAGAAAATATGGTATGCAATGCAGTGTAGGTAAAAAATACAGTAATTTTTGTTTTATATTCATGGGTGTTCTATTGGGAGTATTCAATGCTATGTTAGTAGGAGATCTATGGGAGTGGAATCAATTCATTGTGCTGCCACAAGAATATTCCCTGGTTTTAGCTTAGGGAGATCTTCCAACAAATATTGTGACATTCTAACTCAAAGACACATAAGCATGGCAGAAGAAAATTTCCCTAAGAACCGATTTATTGTGATTGTGATCAATAATTTGTAACTAAATTCACACTGAGTAAATTATTGTTTTTTGTTTTAGCTAAAAAAGTAAAACTCTTCCAGAAAGCAAAATCTTAGCATAGTTTATTAAGTTGTCGCATACAAAATATCATAGAACTACTGATANTAACCCAGTGGTATAATTTGTTTTGGCGCAATGTTAACTGCTCAGAAATTTAGCGCGATCGTCTTTGATGCAAAAAGCGCACAAATAAACAATTCAAAAGAACTACTGAATTTTTTCATTCAAAGCCAAATTATTGCTCTGTTCATATTTGGCACATACTACAATTTGGTAAAAAGATAATCACTATTTAAGGATTTTCGCAGGCTTGTCCAGTGGACAGATTTTTCTGTCCAATCGAATCCAATCCAATACAAAAATTCTAGAATTGTCCAATTGGAATCAAATCAAATTCCAATCTAATTGTGTGTTTGTTAATCCAAATTTTCTTTGCAACATACATTGGATGTCCTTGATTTCACATAATATTTATTTAAGTATAATGCACAAATTTTCTTTATGTGATTATTAAGGCCTGGTAAAACCAGAGAAATACAAAATTTCAAAGAAAACGCAGAAAAATTGGAATTATTATTACAGAACAAATGCATTGGCTGCATTTGTAGAAGTTTTGGACAACAATGAAGCTAAAATATGAGATCCTATATTCCATCAATACTACTCCCAATACCGGAAATTTCTCTGTTAATCTCTATATTTGTTTATTTCTAAGGGAAGTTTCAGCTCTAAGGTATGTTCACCTCTTATATAGCCTTGCGGAAACACTCCCGTCGGTTCGAGAAAAACGTTTGAACAGGGAGTGTGACAGAATTTTTGAAATCCTGCAAGCAAAGGATTAAATTTTTTCATACAATAATTTTTGTCTTAGGTTACCTAATTTTGAAACTCTTAAAAGTGCATAAATGAATTTCTTAGAACTAGAGAATATTAGAAGGAGCCTCAACACTAAAATGTCAACATAAGCAATACGTAGCACACCGAAAAAGAATCCAATAATTTGTAACTTTTTATATTCAAACTCCGAAGATGAAGACTGTTTGATTGTAAGTGATGTACCCAATCAAAACATTAGAGAGATGTGCAAAATGCACCGGGATTTCGTTATGATGAAAACGTTGATATCCTATCATATTAGAAGAATTCCCTTGACAAAAGAATTAAATAAATAGCAAAATCTTATCTAACCACACAAGCTTTAGAAACAGTTCCTGAACTAGCTCAGCTGGACTTACGATTCCCGCATTAACTCACACAACGGCACTTTGCCCATCTGAACGAACTCTTAGTTATTAGAAAATATGGTATGCAATGCAGTGTAGGTAAAAAATACAGTAATTTTTGTTTTATATTCATGGGTGTTCTATTGGGAGTATTCAATGCTATGTTAGTAGGAGATCTATGGGAGTGGAATCAATTCATTGTGCTGCCACAAGAATATTCCCTGGTTTTAGCTTAGGGAGATCTTCCAACAAATATTGTGACATTCTAACTCAAAGACACATAAGCATGGCAGAAGAAAATTTCCCTAAGAACCGATTTATTGTGATTGTGATCAATAATTTGTAACTAAATTCACACTGAGTAAATTATTGTTTTTTGTTTTAGCTAAAAAAGTAAAACTCTTCCAGAAAGCAAAATCTTAGCATAGTTTATTAAGTTGTCGCATACAAAATATCATAGAACTACTGATAATATAGTGTCATAAAATGACACCAACTATCCAAAAAGTTATCTATTCGAAATTCTGCCAAATATGACACCACACACATGTATGTATATCATATCATGCCGGAATTGCTGTGCAGGCTCAACTAAAGCACATAAATAGCAATGCAACCAATGAATTTAAGAATTTATTATATGCTGTCCTATTAGAATACAAAAGCACAATAATAGTGGTCCAGTCATTGTGTTCTAATCAAATAAAATGTTAGAAAAAATACTTATTTTGTGCTCACATGACAATATTGCAATTAGTTACTATGATATGGCGCATTGCATTCATAGTATTATTTAGGCCATGCAAGTACTCGAAATTTCTAGTCGGGTCGAGTTTTGTTGATTGAAAACGAATAGTGTAGGGTATGTTTGCTTAATTAAAAACAATAATATGATTTTCTAATTAAAAAACCTTTCTACAAAAATTTCTTTCAGAGTCAATGTGGTTGGGCATATTGTCTATTGAATGAGCGTTACTAATATCAAGATGTTAGAATATATTGATATTATGGTGGTAGCCTCTCCCTGCTGATTGGATTCTTTTGAATATTTTTGTCTTTCGTAAAAGTTAGATTAACACTTTATTAGCACGATTGCGATTTTAAGTTGGTAAACAAACTTCACACTTTACTCAAGTGATATTTGATAAAGTTTCATTCTTTATTTAAATAACATAAGCACTGATTGGTTAACGCTATATCTATATACAATACAATAATGATCAATTACAAATGTAACTGCTAAAATATTTTTTTCAAATTGGAACACAGTTTATTACTTAATGGTGACTTTACAATTATGATATTCATAGGCCTACGTGGTTAGACAAGACTCGAAATTCGAAATCCGACTAGACTAGAATTTTAAGAGACTGACCCGACTCAACTAGACTCGACTTGAAGCAAAAATATCTAGAGTCGCAGAGCCCTAGTATAATCAGACCCATATCCAAAGCAAATATTTTAACAGTATGAGAAATTATTAATAAAACTATATTATAGAAAAAGTGAATTTGGAAATTTTTGTAAAATTATTCCAATGAAAATCCAATTTGAATCCAATTAATAGCAAATTTTGTTTGTCCAACCAATTCCAATCCAATTCCAATGTCCAATTGGAATCCAATAAGATTCCAATTCCAATGGACAAGCCTGGATTTTCGAGATACATTACTTTGTTCATGCAATAAAGAGTTAAAAATGATCTACAATTTTAAGAAATTAAGGTTACTTCAGATATTAATTCTTTGCTATTTTCAGAGTTCAATATGCATTTTGAAAACGTTTTCAATTAAAATCTTCGAGTCCTAATTAATCACAAATTTGCATATGGGAATAATTTCAATGAAACACAAGTAAATAAGCATTTAGTTACTGCACATTAAATGTATCAGCATTTACATTTAAAATTTTAAAGAATATAAGATTTATTTTAAAAGTTCCTTACTATTCATTTTTGAAAAAATGCACACGTGACATAGATAATTACGTATTTATGCGTCATAAAGCGTTAGAATTCTATTGGACAATAATAATGAACATGATTCTAAATACAACCAACCAGCATTATAGTAATTGATCAAATCCTCAAGAATTGTAATTAATAACAGAACTTTTACAAATCTAGTAAAATATATTGATCGGGATGCATGAGGAAGTCTCTGATAAAAATTAACTGCTCTCACTCATATGAGTGCAGAAAATTGCATACTAATTAATATATCATCATGTATCAGAATGATAATAATGCAAGATAAAAGTACATTTACATAAAATACACATCAAAGTAAGTATCTTCAAACCTGCATCTCTACTGTTGAATGAAAAAATGATGAAATAATCTAGAAAAATATACAGAATTAATAATGCATGGAAATTTTCTCGGAATTGCAATTATCACATTTCGAGTATAATGGTAAGTATCGTTTTAATTAGCTGATTACATTATACTTGATTTATACATTATACTTAAAGAATTAGTTGTTGCGTCAATACTTTGCTTTACCAAACCAAAAATTGTAGTTAATTTTTACTTATGTTGATGAATAGGTATTAACCTAAATATCAATTCCAAATTACTTAGAATCAATTCTACAGAAGTTCTTGATAATGGGTTCTTTCAGAATGTCTAAGAAATCCATACATTATTGCCAAAAGGTTATTGACATCGGAATAAGGATAGGTGTTTACAAATTTTTTATGAACACTAATTTTGAAAGCTCAGAAACATTGTGTAGCTTTGTTTAATGATTGGAGTTCATATGTCAGGAGAGACTATCACTTCCATTCCGGAACATATAAAATAGCAAACCATAAAACCTTCAATGTTAATTAAAATGAATTTAGCATGATGAAATGGAAAAGTCATGGAGTAAATGTTTTTAAATTTTTCACATACAAATATTTGTAAATTTTTAAATGTTAGTTTTTGTACATTCTTCGAAAGAACCTTTACCCTTCAATTCGACCTTGAGGTCACAATGGGTAATAATAAAATCTCTCTTTCTTTAATACAAAACTATGTCATTTTTTGAAAAAATAGCTTCTTTAATATACAAAAAAATTACAGAACTGCAAACAATTTTTAGCCATATTTTTATTTATAGACACATACATAAATTTGAAACATTGCAACAGTAACAACATATCATGGAAATTTATAATGGAAAAAAGTATTCCTGCAGATTTCTATGAAATTAAATAATGTTGACTAGAGAATGATATTGGGCACCCGACTAAACCCGACCCGATTTTGGGTGGGATATCAAATTGTCGGGTGGGGTTCAAGTACAAAGATTAGATTGATTATTTAAAAATACTGATGATAATCAAGCTTGATTTGAGAAAGATCTCAGACGTTAAATAATTTCAATAAATTGCTGTTTCCCCTATCAGGAAATAATTGATGCTAATGATCATTCGATTAGACAAAGATCAATAACTTCAAATCAAAGTCAACGTTTAGGGTTGGGTATTAAATTTTCAGGTCGGGTCGAGTTCGATTAGTAGATATTCCAATAGAGTCGGGTTAGGATCGATGCTTACCTCATATTGTCACTCTCTAATATTTACTTGAAACTATATATTCGGATGAAAGATGCATGTGAAGATCTCATTTCTGAAATAACATACAGCGAAATGTACAAGAAATTCAACTGTTGAGTAAAAAACAGGTAATCATTAGAGCGCGTAAAACTCCATAAAATCCAAATGTTTTATTTGGTCAAAAACATATTACAAAATTTGCTTGGACATGTAAATATCTAGGTTGTAAAGTAAAGGAAGTAAAAATAAATTTCAATATTTTTTGTGAAAAGACTTACTAAAATTTGACTTCACATCAAACAAAACTAATAGAACGAATAGTTAAGATGAAAGATATAATAACGAAATCAATCCAGAATTCATAGCTAAGCCTTAAATGATCCAATACTCTAATGCAATTCTTGAAAGTGGATTTTTGCTGCTTTGAAGACTTTTAGTAATTTGTGGTCATCTTTTTGTTGAACTGTAGTTTATAAAACGTTTATACAATAAACTGAGGCCTATATATTTAGAAAGTAGTAACTGTTTTACCACATTTTCAAGCAATTTACTACAAAACATGAAATTTTGAAATCCTTGTATACGGACATAAGTATTGGTGAACGTCTTTGAATGTCATATTGAAAATTAGTGCTTAAATATGATTCTGTGGTGAAGTACTTGAAAAGATTCCTAATTTTTTAATAAACTTTTAAGTTCTCTTAAATCCAAATGGTGAGATAATCATAAGGTTGAAAGTACTTGGTGCATCAACTTTTCTTCACTGTTTCATTTAATGCAAATCTGTGCCTCAATGGGATAACGAAAAGTCGCGAGTTAGGAACGACAGTGAAAGAGGATGCACTCCTCTATCTTGTGGCGCTTTCAACCTTTTGACGTCTGTATTAGTTCATTAGTTTTTTTCAAGAAGCCAAAAATATTTGACAAAGTCCTAAGCAGTTTAAGGCTACTTTTATTATAGTGTCAAAATTTCTTAGTTTTTGTTGATTTTCATAGTAAAATACTAAATGTTTAGATAGGTAAAAAGTAGTAGCCCTAGTAATAATTAAGAAAAGAGTTCAGATCATATGAGCCTCGACCCCCGATCGGCCAAGTAAAAAAAGTCAACGGCAGGTTTTCACTAAAAACATAACTTGAATCGTTTGGTCTTAAAACGTCCTAGAGTACCTACCTTATAGCTTACATGAATTTGAATATATCTCTATGATATAATAGTAATAAGAAGCATTTATTACATTCAAAAGGCACCAGGGCAAAGTTTTACCTTATTTGACAAAAGTTCTGGAAACTGACACATTGAAGTCTGAGATACACTCTATACTCTGTTCTAATGATATTTAAACAATTATTGATTTAAGTTGAATATTCTCATCTATTTATTAATTACCTGTTAGAACTAATCCTGATCAATACCCTCTGTAAAGCACTCATAATCAACGAAATCATAATTCAACTCCAAAATAAAAATTTATTTTAATAAGTTACATTTTTTTATAAAAAACAACATTTGAAAAAATTGACACAAATTCTTAGCTTAAAAATGACGAAAGCACTGATGATGTCATTACGTGACATGAACAAATATATTTACACACAATGACTAATTCTACAAATTGCATTCAGAAAATCGTGACACGTACATTGGCAGGTCATATTATAGAATGTACCGGGGATGCACATTTGTTTCCTTGTACAAGTCTTTTATTCAAAAGTTCTATGGAACTGATAATTTTTTTCCTATGCTTTGAAGGCATGATGTTGAAGGCTTTGAGAGCCTGATTATCCATGTATAACATGTCTTCAACGGTGCAGAAGCCTAGCATTTCCAGTTGATCAGCGTACTGCTCTAACTTCAACGAATGGAGCCATTCTCTTAGACTGTAGTGATTATGCTCTCGGTTGATCTGATGCTGCAGGAAATCTGGTAGACTAAATTAGGCAACATTAAAACTACGAAAATCATAAAATAAATAAACACAGTTTTAACATGTAATGTGACAAATAGAACTTGGTTCCCAAAATCCAGCTGAAAAGACTGATAAAGAACGAATTACTAGAAGATAATAGTCTTAAAAAACGATTATTTGAAAAGACCAAGAACGTGCGCACAGAGATGGATATGGACTGGGCCGAGTTTGGACCGGCCCAGGCCGAAGTATTTGAAAAAATAGACCGACATTTCAAAAATGACTTACAATTACAGTGAATGCAATATAGTTAAAAAATGTATTGAAAACGAATATTTAAATTTAAAATTTTACGCAGGATTTTCCGATGCGAGGATATCTCAGTTATGATGAACTTGAGTGACTGAAAATGCATCTCACCACTTTAATGGTCAAATTTTTTGAATTAATCAAACAAAATTAATGTTGAAGACATGACGCGGCATTCCACCATGCTCACCTTGCGTACACCCCTGCAAAAGACCCGAGTACAACTATTATTCATGTATTATCAGCAACAAATAGTAGTTCAAAAATAATTAGAAAAAATATCACTCATAAATTGAGCATGCACCTTCGTTTCAATAAAATCAAAACAATTTATCATGAGTCATAATTTTATGTGCGTCAGATAGATTCTAATCATTAAAAATTACTGAAAATTGTAGTCGTAGACTTATAGAACATAAGGTTATAGTAAGTTGTATTCTTTGTGGATCACGAATTATGCGTCATGAGTCATTACTAACTTTGAATTGGAAAACAGGCTCTTTAAATAAAAAAGATAGTTGGTTTTTGGTGATAAAATATTAGAGGTAATCAATGAAGCCAACTGCGTATGGTTTTTTTAATAAAAATCTTCATCAGAAAAACTTCATGCGATTTTCAGGAAGCCATTAATTTTCTAAAGTGATTAACCGAGAAATGCATTCGATTTAATGAAAGCACAATCAATAAAATGCAATTAACACTTCGGAAGAGTTCACATGGAAAGCCTAATTATTAAATTGCTTCCACAAATCTACTCAACATGTTTATAATTAATTTCGACAAAATTTGAAGAAAAAGCGAATAGCACCACAGGGAAACAATTTTAAATAGCTGTTAAAATGCTACTTAGCCGGGCGCACAGTTCAGGGAATGTCGCACAACAAATTAATTCTTTTTTCTTATCAAATCACAACATCTATAATCGAAAACGGCAATGTTTTATCATTGTTATCAATGTTGCAGACAATTTCCAAAGACCGCGCACACATCTAGGAGCAATTAAATCGTGATGTGTTCGCCTGGCCTTAGGGATTTAGGGGTTCGCATTTTTTTTCATTTGTCCAGTGATGAAAATGGGGTAGACTAGACAAGCCGACATTTTGCAAGTAAAAAAATGTGTTGAAAAATATTGTGCACATACATACGTTACTAAATTTTACAGGAGTAACTATATGTTCCGCTAAAACTCAAATTAGATTTTTCAATTTCCGTTTGTGGTTTATGATTATTAACCTTTAACATCAAAAGATTCGTCATGCAAGCCGAAAAAACTGTAGACGTTGTTTACCATGGATAATTTAAAGGTTTGAAGGAGCTTAAAATGTGGCGAATTAGCGGACATTTAAATGTCCAACTCTGCATTTGCAGATTACATCCAATCACTCTTTTTTCGAAATAAGTGATCTGAATTTTTGCGTCCACAGCAAAACTCCAATTATAAACAACACAATTAACAAGAGAAGATTACACAGACTTAGCAAAGAGCCGAGACATGTTTGATAAATAATAAAAATAATAATAATAATAATAATAATAATTATTATTATTATTAATAGTGTATTTCTTATATTGCGATAATATTTGAAAAACTTCTAGCGCGCTATAAAATAACAAAATATTTGTGTAAATATTGAATTCAGCTAATTGTAGTTCAAAGAGTTCTGTTTTCAGCAATTTCTTAAAACTTGATAAAGTTTTTGCAGTTCTGGTATTTGCACTAAGATAGTTGAACTATAGGCATACGCAATTTAAATTGCTCTTTCCGATTCAATATATTTATGATTTCTGATTTTTATCAAATAGTGTCTAGAAGTTCTCTTAGTTGAGTTTTCAAAAACCAAAAAATGATTTAAATATGTAGCAGCATTATTCACTGCCTTGAAAATAATTATGCAATTTTTAACCAATGAAGTTGAATGATTGCAGAACTGATATGGTCCATTCATTTCAAATAAAAAACTAAGCGTATACACAGTTATTTTGAATTCTTTGAAGTTTCTGTATTAAAATATTGTCCATACCAAAAAAGCAGGCATTACAGTAGTCTAGTTTAGCTAGAATTAATGTTCTGACGAGTTCTGATCAAGAATTTGCTGGCAGCTAATTTCTAATTTTGTAAAGATTTTTCTGAATAAAGTATGAATTTTTTTACAAACCGAGATACATGATCTTTCATTGTTAAATTCACAGCGAACACTAAGCCAAGATTACGAACATTTTCAGTAAATTCATTAAAACTTTGATTATTGAAAAATATTAAGATATAAGGAAGAGCTATGTAAAAAATTCTTAGAGCGCAATATTTATAAAAACATATCGAGATAAAACAAGCCTCATTAAAAGATTCGAAGTGGTGTGCCGAACTTACTCAAAATTAAAACGAGCAGAGCCGAGTAGAGCTTAGAATTTTCAGCCTGAGATTACATTTTACTAAATAACTTTAGCGAAAAATAATGAATTGCGTTATAAACAGTAATTGAGTTTCTGTTTGCTAGAACTATGTTGGGTATTGTAAAAATTTACAATAAAACGACAAGCTGAAGAATCCTAATTAAAATTACGAATAGTATAAAAAGAAGTAATTTAAACTCAAATAAATTGAGTTTTGATCACACTGCTTATAACGCTTTCATTGCATTTTTGCAATAACTCGACTCTAGCCTAACCCGGTCTGCTAAGTCCATGTCCCTGATATGGGAAAAACCGGGTAAAACTTGAATTTGGTTATAATTGAACAATTTAACACTGATATTAATCAAATGTTATATATATAGACCGAAAATGAAAATGCGATTAAATTCTACATTTTATAACTTCCGTATTTCTAAATCAATTATATCATAAAATAATTCAGTTACTACGAATCAAAAATTATATTTCAACTATCTCCTCGGCGCTGCTAGGAACGTTTTTGATATAGTGTACATTTCATAAATAATTAATACCCACTTTCCCTAATTTGCGCGTGTAAATTAAAGGATAAATTTAATAATGAGAGAATAGACAACCTTTATTTAGGTAAAAATTGTCTTCAATAAGCCCAAATCAATTATTGAAATAGATGGAAATGGGCCGGAAAAGAGAATGCAATTAATAAGCAATTATTATTGTGATAAATTTTAATAACGAAAAGTGATCACTGGGGAGGTGAAAAATACGACTTTCAAAAACTTTATCATGGAAACAATAAAATGGCTCATTAGCGGCAGAGTCCAGAAACAATGACGATAAACTTTCTATGGCTTGCGACCGAAGCTCCATAAAATGTGAATAATTTATTTTGTATGCGATTACGTCTTAAAATAGCACTCTTTTCCATTAGCACAAACAGAAACTTCTACAAAATAATTCCAATAAAACATAAAAATCAATTCATTTAAACGTATATTTTACAAAAGTGTAATTATTATATGAACATTCTCACGTCTGTTTAAATTTATAAAACCGCTAATGAAATTTGATGCAAGCATATGACACATTGCAAAGATATAGCCATGAGATGAAATCCCTTTAGGATTGATGACGCCACAATATAATTACGTAAGAATAGATATGATTTAGGGATGAAAAATATTTGCAAATGACCTCAAATAAGAACCAGCATGTGGCTAAATTAATTCATTTGATTTGAAAGATTACTAGAATGCTACAATTACCAAGTGTAACGACAATGAAATCTTATTGAAAACAAGTGGCTCAAATGGCATAAGAAGACAATGCACGAAACACTTTAATCGATTGTAAAGAGACGCTGCTAATAATGATTTAATAATACAGGTGGTGAAATTTGCAGTTTACATCCATCAAAAACAAATATGAGTGGAGCGACAAAACCTGCGAGAATTATAAATTTTGCAAATATTGTTATGTATGTGAGAAAACAGATCGACTTTGAATCACTAATGGTGGTAATCTGGGTTTTTAATTCCCAGTGCTTGCATTTTTTAACCTATGTAAAAATTTTTGCCGCGCTTTTGGATGAATAATAATCTCTATGGAAGTAGTTCATTGTTGAAGATCAACAAACTTTGTGCTCTGCCAACAGGGGCACAGGCAGGATTTTGATTAGGAGACATCAATAGCGAGGTAAAGTCCTCTGCTTTCAATCGCAAATCCAAAATGGGTAATGAAATGCATTATATATAAACAATTTAAGCAAGAACATTTTAACGTATGAATAAATATGCATTAGGTGTTACAGCTTTGTGGGGCCATGCTCGATTCGAATTTCATCCTTGATCAGGCGAAATTGTGGCCACACATTAGAACCAAAAATATTCCCGGGATTGAGATAAGATTGGATCGGAGACAGATTAAAATAAAATCTACTGAAAAAATCAATTTCTACGGCGTTGATTTGTTCAAGATCTTAAATGTTTCACGGAATTCTGATAATCGGATCTAAAAACGCTTTCGATACAGATATTTGCTATTTCAATGACGGCATGTGCAAATAACTGTAAATACATAATTAAAGCATACTTCTGAGTAGTTTTTGTGACGGGTTTTCGAATATAGGCTTCCAGTGATTCCCGCAAAATATGAAAGTGAGGTCGTTCTTGGGGATCGAGAGCCCAGCACTGCATCATTAGTTCATATATCAATTCAGGACAATTGTCCGGCGGGGGCAGACGATAACCACTATCCAACATTCGTTGAATCTAAACATAGCATTTAAATACACAATATTTAAGCAAACTCAGATCAAGGTAATAATGAATTAATTATAAACATTTATAAAATTGATAAGTCTAGCCTTTAATATAATTCTCCATATTTTTATGTAAAGTTAATCTGAAAACGCATTAAGTGTTATCAGGGTTGGTATGCTTTAGACAGGGCCTATGTAAGACATGTTTTAAGCACTGTTTAAAACAACAGTTTTTGCTATGTTTTTTTAAATGTTTTTTTCAAATTTATATAAGAAAGTTTAAACAACAACTTTTGGGTTTCGTCCATTCGTACTTTTATAACGGATTTTCTACCGGAATATAAGCAAGACTTGCGTTTTGTTTACATGCATGAAGCGAAAAATGAATGCCGATAAGTCTATCATAATTCAATGTTCGACACTATATGCGTTTTTAGCAAAATTTTCGTTCCTCGATCTGGTTCTGTCTAAAAAAAATATTGTTTTAATAGTTTAAAACGTTTTAAACGTTTAAAACGTTTGTTTGCAAAAATACACTTTTTTGCCAACCCTGAGTCTTATACAAAAATTTGAAAGAACGAAGTAGGATTTCAATATTATAGAGAATGCATGACACAAAGATATATTTTAAAAAGTTATTTGCGATCAATAAATGTGACATTTGTTAGAATATAAGTTAAGAAAACGCAGTAAAATTGTACAATTAAACGCAGAAAGCTGCTGATATAACTTCTACTGAATAAACATATGTTCCTGTTCTTACCGCATTCACCCTTATAATGCATAATGAAAAAGACTAATTTCTAATAGTTTCAAGTTTCACCGAAGTACCATTATACTTTCTTTGAAACTTTCAAATTACAATCGAAACTTGATAGAAATGTCACGGTGAAGAAAACCATCAGACGCCTTTGAAGTTCCTATTTAAAAGTGTAATAAAAATAGGTTTCAAATGCGTTTGGCGAATTGATAGACGTAATGTTTTCATTTGCTAGAAAAATGCAGAAGTCACACACGTCATTCGTTTGCATAAATTATTATTGACGTACACTTAAATTGATATTTATTGCTAAAGTGAAATATGGAATTTCCTTTAATAAATGTATATAAATACATTTCCGCATATAATAGTTTTAAGACCACCATACTTTAATCATATATATATATATATATATATATATATCGAAGTTATTATTGGTCCTGTGTCCATTACTGCCTCATTGACTAAAGCCTTCTAAAACAATAAAAATTCCAATCAACAATTTCCTTTAAAAAATGGTGTTCACTCTGTTTATAACTGCAAAACTTTAATAATTTAATTGTATTTGAGCAAGGCGCGGAATAGGGTTCTGCGGGATATTTCAGTTCGATTGGATTCATTGGGAGCTACGAGAAAATATTTCAGTGAGACTGGGATGATACAGGAGAAACTGGGAACACGGATTTTATAATATGACTCATAATTTTTATGAATTTTGTTCAAAACAGTTATGTCGTGAGATCACCTAGGACCATGGCTTATGCGACTACTGGTATAGGACGACTATAATTAATAAAATTAAGCTCCCACAAAACTATATATTTATATATATATAATGAATTTTACATAAATTTATGAAAATGATATTCAAAATGTTGAAATAGATTATTTAAATTGATTCCAACGGTTTTCTTTCTCCTGTTACTGTTGATGATAAAAACAGTAAATAAATTACAAATAAAAAAACATATCACTGAATTCTGAAAGATGATAAAAATTTAGATTGATAGGAAAAATCTAGGAGAGACAAAGCACTCACACACTGTGCCACTGCCGCACACATTTAAGGCTGGTCTGAAATACATTACATTTATAGTGGGCCTATAAACTAGTATCCATTGTGGTCTCATATACATTATGTGTGGATTGTTTTGACTTCCCAATTTATGTTTAAATGCCACAATTTTGAACTGTATCTATTCAAGTGAAAAGGTGTGCTTTTCATTTCCTGTCCTGTCAAAACTACGCAAATATAAAGCCATTATTTACAAACAACATGACAACGATATCCACGTCTCATGCTGTCTTCTGAACAAAGTTTCTACAGATTGAAATTAATCAACAGCGAGATTTGATCTAGCACATTTTTTCCGAGAGATATGTACACAAAGCGCTAGAATAACAGCTACAAAACAAATTCTTGAAGGTTTTTAAAATGTAACAGAGCCAAAACAACAATAACTCATTCACAAACTATATGAGTAAAAATACAAGTAACAGCGGATTAGAAAGCATACTACCTCAATCTTCCAACCCATACATGAGATTATTTATATGAGAAGGAAGACATACGATAAATAAGTTTTGATTTCTCAATAAACAAAAGTCATTTTCGATTAATTAAAGAAAAACGAACCTCTTTTCTCTTCCATTCAAAATATGGTCGAGATCCCTCTGAAAATACTTCCCATATAACTGAGCCGAACGACCAAATATCGGAAAAAACTGAGAATTTGTACATTTCAATAACTTCCGGAGCTGCCCAGGGCGATAAGACTTCGCTGATCTAAGATAAAATATTTTTATAAATTACGGATATAAATAAATAGGTAAGCAATTTAAATTGCTAAAAGAGTCAAATATTTATTAATATATATATATATATATATAGCTGTGTTGAAAATAAGCAATTATTTTAAAAAAGAATATACATGTACATCATTTTAATAAATCAATCAAAATTATTGTAAGAACTTTAGCATTATAAATGAATAATGAAACGCTTCCCCTGAAACAAGAAGCGCAAGGTTGCCGAAGCTAATAAGTGATAGAAAAAATTTATTCGACTGAAGAGCCAATGAAATCATCCATAACCTGAAACAATAACTGTTGCTAATCTAATTTACTTGGAAGTCTCTCCCCTGCAATGTCGCTATAGAATATCATAGGTTGAGAATAATTGATAAATGTTATGACATTTTTTTTGAACATCAGTTAGAAAGTTACTGATACGCTTTTATGAAAATATTGAGTAAAAACTATTTTTACAATTAAGTGTTTAAATAGGGGGGCAGTATTTTGAATGGGGGCAGGATTGTAAATTGGGGATGGGTTAATTCATTAAATTACACCGATGGGGAAGGGGGACATGGCTCGGTGCTCCCCCGCTGGCTAACGGCATGATTCTATTGGGTTTACTTGTAGATCTTTGTGCATATGCCGCTTTGCTTGCGTTTGGACCTATATAGCTTAATTGAAATATTATAACGATGAACGTAGAAAATTTGTTAATGACTTTATGGAGAGCTTATGAATGTAAAATGAATGCATAATTATTAAATGAAATAAATTAGAATTCAAGTGTAGTTGTAAAAATAGATGAAAAAGTATTTAAGAAGCTTACTCAAAAAGAGTTAAAACGCATAATTCTTAGTTAACACCTACTGACAAAGCCCGAGTTCAAAGCAATCCGCTTTTTAGAAAAGTTAAAGAGAATTTTTAAATACAGACTAATTCATTAGAAACCATTACTTCTTAGGTTATTTTTCTTTTCAATAATAACAAAGAAAATATTCCCTACTTAATCACCATTAATCAAATTAAACAATTAATTTCCGTACACGGTACAAATAATTTTTATGAAAATATTTTATGCAATTATATACAAAAATGGTCCGTGACCACGAAACAAAACAGTTTTCGAAGGAAATGTCATTTTTTTCAAAAATAATAAAAGTAGCACATTATGAGGCAGCACCAAGTTGATGAGCAAATGATGCATAAAGAAATAAATTAAATCAAACGATAAACAGTCTGGGACAGTATTTTTACTTCCATCTCCTCATGTCATTCGAAATAAAAGAAAGGATCAGAAGAATAAAATACAAATTAAGAAAATTAAAAATACAAAACAACAAGTTCGAACGAAATATGAATGCAATCAACGAGGGAAAATTTCAATGCTGAAAAAGCTAAACGTCTGCTGCAATTTTGCTAATGGATGATGATTATATTCATGTATATATATAAATAAAAAAAATATAAAAATATATATATATA